>JAOXOE010027604.1:0-17984 GCA_028565055.1 Phoeniculus purpureus | reverse complement strand
TCCCTGTTCGGTCGGGACCGTCTGGCCCGGGCGGGGCTGTCGGGGAAGGGGGGGAGCGGGGCGGTGCCTGGCTCCGGGCCCGCTGTGCGTGGGGGGTCCCCGGGGCGAGGAGGAGGGGGGATCAGCCGCCTCCCCCCTCCCCGGAGGCGACAGAGAGGGGCGGGAGGAGCCACCTCCCTCCACACCTGGAGGATTTGGGGGTGTCGTGGGGACAGGGGGTGACCCTATGTATTTGGGGTTGTGGGGAGCGATGCTGTGATGGCGCGGCACCTCGTGATGAGATGCAGGGGGGGCAGGGCTGGTTGCTCCCCGCCATCCCCCAGATGGGGACCCCTTCTTTGTTCCCTGCTCTTCTGTCGGGTTTTGGGATCGATTCCCATTTCCTTAGGCTGTTCCCGTTTCCTCTGTCGATTCCTGTTTCCATCAGCTGTTCCCGTTTCTTCTGCCGGTTCCCCGGTTGGTTCCCCGTTTCCTCTATCGGTCCCCATTTCCTCCGTAAATTCCCTGATCCCCTCACAGGTTCTCATTTCCTTCACTGGTCTCTGTTTCCTCTATTGGTCCCTATTTCCTCTGTTGATTCCTATTTCCACTATAGTTCTCTATTTCCTCCATGGATTCTCTTTTCCTCCACCGGTCTCCATTTCTTTCGTCTGTCCCAGTTTCCTTCATTGATTCCCGTTTCCTCTGCCACTTCCCGCTTCCTCCATTGAGTCCCATTTCCTCCACCAGTCCCAGTTTCCTCCATCTATTCCCATTTCCTCCACCAGTCCCAGTTTCCTCCATCCATTCCCATTTCCTCTACTGGTTCCCATTTCCTTCATCGATTCCCATTCTCTCGACTGGCCTCAGTTTCCCCCATCGATGCCATCCTGATGTTTCAGAAGTAACGATGGCCTGACCCTGCCTGGCCCTTCAAACCCAGTTTGTGCCCTCATTCTGCGCTCCTCTCCCATTATCCTGTTCCTCCCACCCAAACCTGGAGGAAGATTCGGGGGATACAAGCTAGGAAAACTTTGACATCTCCACTGGGATGAGGAGCAACGCTGCAGCCGTTGCTGCCTCCTCAGTGTGGGCAGTGGGGTTAAAAATCCCCTTCTGGGGGGGGACGCAGCACCTTCCTGATGGAACAACCCTCTCCTTTTACCCAATACCCCAAGAAGAGAGTGATGGAGGCACTGAGTTAGGGTCCTGTTGATGGAGGGAGGGAATTTGCCAGGAGGAGGAGGTTTGGGTGAGCAGAGGGCAGCTGGAAGCGGGGAGGAGGAGTGGCAGCATATGGATGTGATCGGATCGATCTGCTGGAGCCCTTCCTTGCCTTCTGTTTGCTGAAATCACCCCCCAGAAGGTTTTTTTTTTATACAGAGAGATCATGTCTTTAATTTTCCCCTTTTTTTCTTTTTTTTTGTTTTTTTGGAGCTGCCTCAGCCGCTGACAGGCTGGAGGAGGAGGAGGAGGAAGGGGGGTAGTATGAGCCCGCGGGGAACTGCGTCCTTCTGGAAGAAGGTGTGGGAGGTTTTGACTCCGAATTCTCCGTGTGCTCTGGTGGGGGTTGGAGAAAGGGCTGCAACGCCGAGCACTTCCAGCGTTGACTTGGTTCGGGGGATTCATTAGGATCCGCTAGCTGCTGGGATGGGGTTGGTTAATCCATGTGGGATGTGAAGGGTGTGCAGGGAGAACCCCCCCCATCTCCTATTTCAACACCCTCAATGCTCTCGTTGCTGTTAGGGCTCACATCGCCGCCAAACGGCTTCACTCAGAGGGGTTGGACCCCATTGGGGTCCTCAGAGGTACTCTGGGGATGCACTGAGTTTCTGACCAGCTCCATCTCAGCACCAGCGACCCTATTCCCGAGCCGTTAGGATCTCAGGGATGAGGTGCACCCTGGGCTTTGGCTCTTCTCCTGATCCCGAGGGATTGTGTGGAGCCCAACGAGCTGGTGGTGATCACCCATCTCCACTGGTACCTGGAGCCACCTGGATTTCCTCCTCCCAACACCGATGGGCTGCCAGCTGTGGTGTCTCCCTGTCTTTTTCAGATAAGCAGAGCAGAAACATCTCCTACAACTTAAAGATCCTTCTCAAAGGGTCTCTTTGGCCAGGATCTGCTTCCAGAGAGCTCAGGGTAGCGATGCCAAGGGTTGTAGTTGAGCGGATCTTCTCGGGTTCCTTTGTGGCTCCCAGTGCTTGCTGGCCCCTTCAGAAAGTTCAGAGTTGGGGAGTGGTGGTTAATTGTTTCCCTGTTAATCGACAGTTGGCTGCATTTTGGGCTCCCCTACCCAACCCCAGTGCCCGCCAGCTTTGTCTACCGGGTGGATCCTCATCGATTTGTAGAACATTTTGGGAGTAATGAGAAATAGGGACCTGGAAGCGGGGCGGAAATGACAATCAAAAGCAAAATTCCCATTGGAGGGGTTGGGAGGGGGATGTATGTGTGAAAAAACACCAAGGGCTTTGCCCTAAATCAAATCCCCGCCTCAAAACCCCACCTGTGAAGAGGTTTTACAGTGTCGGATCGATAGCTGCAGGATGGACCAGAACCTTGTGTTTCCTTGGAGCTGCTGGACTGGGAGTGGGTTTGAGGGGGGGGGATCAGTCTGCATCTGACTGTGCTGTGATTTTTGGGGTTTTCCCCAGATATTTGTGGGTTTCTTCCTGCTGAGCTTGAGCAGCCTGGCTGAGGGTTCTTTCTCTTTCCTTTTAGTGTTGTGCATGGGGTGTTTTAGCTGTTTGAAACCCAGGGGCTGGCAGATCATTGTTCCCTGACTGGGATTGATTCACCTGGGATAAACCCTACAGACCTCCCAACTGGGATCATTCATGGTGCTGTGAGGAGACCACAGGGACCCCATTGACCCCAATGAGGAAGCCCCAAGCACAGGGAGGAGCAGAGTTTTCCCCGAAAGACCTTTAGAGTTGGGAGAACCGGTGCTAGGAGCTGCTAAACGGAGGGATAGCCTGGCCCTCCTGTTGGTTCTCCCGAGCTCCTTGCTGCAGTTACTGGGGAAAAACAACATATCCCCACCCCCTGCCCCAAAACCTCTTCAGTTTTCCTGGATTCCATGAACCCCAAAAAAATCCACCACAAACCCTAATTTCCTGATGAATCCTGTCAGTAATCCTGAATGGGAAATTGAGGGGGGGAAAACTGAGGGGGAAAATTGAGAGGAAAAATCAAGAGGGGAAAATAGAGGGAGGGAAAATGAGGTGAGAAAATTGAGTGGGGAAGTCAGGGAGGGGAAGTAGATAGGGAAATGGGGGGGTGGAATTGAGGGGGAAATCAAGGGGGAAAAATTGAGGGGAGAAAATCAAGAGGGGGAAATCATAGGGGAAAATTGAGGGGGGGCAATGAAGTGCAGCCTGCTGGGAAATGGGAAGCAGGAGGTTGTGCTGTGGTGATGGATGGGGCCCCCTGTCCTTTTCTCTGAGTGATAAAACGATCAAATTAAAGAAAAGATGAATAAAATCAACTGAGAACCCAACATGGATGTGGCTGGGGGCACCTTGCTGTGGGGAGAGGTGTCGCTGCCCCTGGCAGAGGATTGGCACTGAGGGAGCTCTGAGTTCCCAGCCCTTTCCCTGATCCTGTGAAATCCCAGATAGGTTCTCCAGTAGGTTCCGTCTGCAGAGTGAGGAGCCACTCACGTCCCACCGGACCCTCTGCCTGGGGAGAGGCTGGTTCTGCTGCAGCACGTGAGGCCGGCGCTCGAGCACTTATCTGGGTCACTTCACAAAGAGATTCTCCTTTCCTTCATTCTTTGGGTTTCCCTTCATTCTTCCATTCTCCTTCATTTTTTTTTCCCCTTAATTTTTCCATTTCCACTCATTTTTTCCATTCGTTCCTTCGTTTCCCCCCTTCATCCTCCCATTTTCCTTAATTTTTTCTCCTAATTTTTAAATTTTCCTTCATTTTCACCTTCATTCTTCCATTTTCCTTCATTTTTTTTTTCCTTAATTTCTTTTTCCCCCAATTTCTTTTTCCCCCCTTGATTTTCCCTCTTTTTTTTTTTTTTTTTGTCCTCAGTCAGGATTCATCAGGAAATTAGGGTTTGTGGTGGATTTTTTTGGGTTCTTTTCATAGAATCCAGGAAAACTGAAGAGGTTTTGAGGCAGGGGGTGGGATATGTTGTTTTTCCCCAGTAACTGCAGCAAGGAGCTCGGGGGAAACCAACAGGAGAGCCAGGCTCTCCCTCCATTTAGCAGCTTCCAGTGCTGCTTCTCTCAACCCTAAAGGTCTTTTGGGGAAAACTCTGCTCCTCCCTGTGCTTGGGGCTTCCTCATTGGGGTCAGTGGGGTCCCTGTGGTCTCCTCACAGCACCATGAATGATCCCAGTTGGGGTGTCTGTAGGGCTTATCCCAAATGGGATCTTGTAGTGTTTTTCCATCCCCTTGTTCCCTTCACTCACTTCTGAAAGGTTGGACCCATCTGAGGAGAAGTGGATGGGGGAAGAGACTGGGACACTGATATTTGTTCTCCTTGATTTTTTGATGGTTGGGATGTTGAAGATAGTGTTGAGGAGAGGGGATAACACTCATGGAATGATGATTCTGCCCCTTGGATGTGGAATGTCACAGAACCCCAGAATGGGTTGGGTTGGGAGGGAGCTCAGAGCTCTCCCAGTGTCAACCCCCTGCCAGGAGCAGCAACACCTCTCCCCACACCAGGGTGCCTGCAGCCACAGCCAACCTGCCCTTCAATGCTGCCAGGGGTGAGGGAGCAGCCACAACCTCCCTGGGCAACCTGAACCCTCCCAGCCAGCAATTTCTGCCTCTCAGCTCAGCCCAATCTCCCCTCTTGCAGCTGGAACCAGCCCCCTTGTCCCAGCGCTGGATCACTCTGGAAAAGGCCCTCTGCAGCTCTCCTGGAGCCCCTGGCAGGGACTGGCAGCTGCTGCAGGGTGCCCCCACAGCCTTCTCCTCTACAGTTGAACAGCCCCAGCTCCCTCAACCTGTCTCCTCTGGCCTCGCTGCAACAGCTCCAGCTCCTTCTGCTCTTGGGGCCTCCAGGAGTGGCCACAGGACTCCAGGGGAGGTCTCCCCAGAGCAGAGCAAAGTGGGACAATCCCCTCAATGGCCCTGCTGGGGACCCTCCTTGGGATCCAGCCCAGCACAGAGTGGGGCTTCTGGGCTGCAGCACCCATTGCCAGCTGCACCAACACCCCCAGTCCTTATCCTGGGGGCTGCTGGCGGTATCCAGGACATGCCTGAAATCCTTGTCAAGAGCAGCATTTGGAATTCGGAGGGTGTGAGGAGCTTCCAAGCCTCCTCTCTAAAATTAGACCCTAGACCAGCGGGGAAGGAGCCTATAAAGAGCCTCAGGGGCTTTTTTTTCCTTTTCCCATGGAGGCACCGTTGCCTGTTGGTCCTGCGCAGCCGCATCCATTTTGTTTCATCCCTTCTGAGAGTCCCGGGGCTTCCCGGCGGCAGTAGCAGGTATTTCCAGGTGGATGATGCCAGCTCTGGCGGAGCTGCACACGTGCTGGGATGGCTCTAACAGGTTCTCCCTGGATTGAAGCTGCTGCTGCTCAGGTTGGAAGGTGGATTTTGGGTGGGCTGAACCGTCCCATTTCAGACTTCTGATGGTTACAGGGTCCCTTGAGGTCGGAGGAGATGGGAAGAGCCGCAAGGAGGGACAGAGAGGAGCTTTAGAAGCCCATTGAGGTGGTGGTGGAAATGCAGAGCTGGAGAAGTTCTT
The DNA here is from genome assembly GCA_028565055.1 of Phoeniculus purpureus. Classification (NCBI taxonomy): domain Eukaryota; kingdom Metazoa; phylum Chordata; class Aves; order Bucerotiformes; family Phoeniculidae; genus Phoeniculus; species Phoeniculus purpureus. Next base: position 12,293 of record JAOXOE010027604.1, on the reverse strand, counting down.
GGTTTGGGCTGAAAGGAGCTGCTTCTCCTTCCACCCTGCAGCAAGGAGAGCAAGAAGGTGCCCTATGCTGGAGGAGCTGTCCAGAGCCACCTGTTTCCCATTGATTAGGTTTTTATGCCAGTGCTTGATGTTCTCATAGCAGTTCTCATCCTGGATGGTCTTGAGACAGAGCTGGAAGTGGCTGGATGTGCTGGGGCTGAGCGCTCGTGACTGTCTGTGTCCATGGAGCAGCTCAGAGCAGCTCTGTGGGATTGGATGGAGCAAAGAATCCTACAACCTGTGGCCATCAGCTCAAGAGAAGAGTTAAAAATGCTGTAAACCTCCTCCGTTCTGGATTCTTCTGTAATCCTGGTGCTTCTGGGTAACTAGCAGTGACCACCTGCAGACACCAAGTGTCTTTTCCCAGATATCCTGGATTTTGGCCTTGTTTTTCATGGCATCTCGGAATGAGAGTAGGAATCGTGGTTCTGTGAGATTAGACCCAAACAAAACTCACTGTGGGAAGGAGCCACTGCCATGTTCTGCCTCTTTCCTTCTCCTGGACCTGCAGCTTCGGGCTGTTCCAAAGGGACAAAGAGCTCTGGGCTTGGGAACACAGAGATGAAGCCTTTCACCCCAGTTAGTGCTCTGGTTTGGTACTGGGAAGGTCAAACCAGGTTCTCCATCAAGAGAAATACTGGCAGGGAACTGCCTCCTGCAGCGGTGCCTCCATTACCTGGCCCTGTTCAGCACCTTCCAGACCAGGTGCTGGAAGGAGGAGACTAACTCCACCATTTTCCCTCAAACCCTCATCCCAGGAAGGTACTTTGGACTCCTCCAGCTCTTGCAAGGAGCTTCCTCATCGTCATCCCAGCACCAACATGTGGAAGGAGCAAAGGTGGGAGATGGACAACCCAGAACCCAGCAGCCCACAAGGGTTTTGCTGCTGTTTTTTCACGTTTAACCGTTTCTTTTATTACGATTTTAATTTATTTTTTCCAACCCCCTACAACTTCCAAACAAGGAGAGAAGAGAAGAAGTTCACTCAAATTAATTCTAAATCTTCGATTTTGCTGCACTGGGGTTTCCCTTTGCCTTTTGTCTGCAGTGGAGCTGCCGCTTGAGGGGAAGAAAATTAGCTTAGATCCCAAAAAAGACAAAAGAGCCCAAACTACTCCCACCAAACCCAGTTCTTGGTCCTTTTTCTACTTCTGATTTCCCAGTTTGTCACCCACAGGAATCCAGAAGGAATCGGTATAAAGTGAATGGAACTGAGCAGCATCCGGAGAAAGAGCTGAGGGTGTCATCCCCGTCCTTCTGTGCTCTGGCAACTCCCCCAGTTAGAGAAGGTCTGGCATCCTAGGGAGAGAAGCTACTGCTCCGTTGTGCTGGGAAATCATAGGCAAATCCAAGGATTTCTGCTGCATTTTGGTCAAGTTGGGTCACTGCTTCCATTGGGTGGCACCAGGGCTTGGACTGAAGAGAACAAATCCAAGCTTGCGGGGGGGTAAGGGATTGAGAGCAGCCCCCAGGAGAAGGACTGGGGGTATTGGTGCAGGAAAAGCTCAACAGCAGCTGACAATGGGTGCTGCAACCCAGAAAGCCCCCCTGTGCTGGATCCCAAGAAGGGTCCCCAGCAGGGCCAACAGGGGATTATTTCCCTCTGCTTTGTTCTGCTCTGCTCTGGGAAGATCTCCTGTGCAGTCATGTGGCCACTTCTGGAGGCCCAAGAGCAGAAGGAGCTGGAGCTCTTGCAGCGAAGCCAGAGTTGGCCACCAGGATGCTCAGAGGGCTGGAGCCCCTCTGCTCTGGGGACAGGCTGAGGGAGCTGCAGAGCTGTTCAGCTGCAGAGAGAAGGCTGCAGGGCACCTTGGAGCAGCTGCCAGTCCCTGAAGGGGCTCCAGGAGAGCTGCAGAGGGCCTTTTCCTAAGGGATCCAGTGCTGGGCCAAGGGTACTGGGTTCCAGCTGCAAGAGGGGAGACTGGGCTGAGCTGGGAGTCAGAAATCTGTGTCTGGGAGGGGGGCTGAGGTCCCTGGCCAAGGTTGCCTAAGGAGGATGTGGCTGCTCCCTGACCCCTGGCAGTGTTGAAGGGCAGGTTGGCTGTGACTGGGGGCACCCTGTGGTGGGGAGTTCTGAGCTCCCTCTCAGCCCAACCCAGTCTGGGATTTTATGAGTAGCTGGAAATCTGTGCATTGGTCGAGCTGCTCCCAGTTTAAACCACTCTCAGACTGGGGTTTGAGCAGGTGTCTGTGGGTGGAGCTGCTGCTCCCATACCCAGAGTGAATCAATCTCCTTTCTCTGTGCCCTGTAGTCTCATATCCCTTCAGCACCAGCCAGGCAGTGCTGCTCTGGAGGTTGTTGTCAGGGTTTTCAGAGAGGGCTTTAGGAGCAGATCCCAAATTTCTTTGGGAAAACCCTTTGGCTGTGACATCCCCTTGGGCTCAGCTGCTCTTAGTCCCTGGGAGTTGGATCCATTGAAGGAGCGGTGGGTTGGGAAGGTTCCTCCAAGCCCCTGGGGAGATGTTAATAAATCACTGGGCACCATCTGGCACTTGAGTGGGGGGTGGTTCTGGGTCTCCCAGCAAACCCTTTGGCTTGATGGCTCTCAACTGGGACCATCAGTAGCCCCTGGAGCCCTTGGTTTCCCTTCCCATATGGACTTGATTGTGGGTTTGCTCTCACACTGGGAGTTTTATGCCGGTTGTCCCTGCTTTACCCTCCTTTCACCTGCTGCTCCAATACAGGGGAGGACCCAAAGCACCGCTCGCTCATCTTTTCTCATTCCAGGACTGGAAATAAACTGGTCTGGGCAGCCAGTGTTTGGGATTAACCTGTAGGGAAGGAAACAATGGGGTTAACACCCAGCTGTTCTGGTGGCTGCTCAGTTTTCTGGTGAAACCTTGTGAACCAGTTGCTTTGCCCCGAGATTCTCCAGCTTTGAAGTCAGATGGATTTATTCTGTTGTTACTGGATTCCTCTCCCAGGGGAACTGGTGGATCCCCCCAGTGCTGGACACTGCTGGGATCCAGCTGGTTGTGGGGTTGGGTCAGTTTGTCTAGACCGGGCTCTTGCCAAGAAAAGTTGGAGCAGATGATCCCTGAGGTCCCACTCGACCTGAGATTCTGCAGTTGTGAGATTGAATGACAAATGGTTCTCAACCATTTGTTGCCTCCCCCATGGAATTCATCTTCCAGTTGAACCAAAATACTTTTTGAAGGTACTGGTTGCTGCTTTGAAGCTACAAGGTGCTGTTGACCATCATCAGGTTGAGACTGGCTATTGAGAAGGAATACAAGTCCCAAAAAAATACCCCAAAGAGGAGGGGGTTTGGTCCCAGGTCCCTCTGGTTTGGAGGAGAAGAGGCAGCTCTGGTGAGAGGTGGGTAAAGGAAGACAGGAGTGGGAAAGAATCCCAGAACCCCAGACTGGGTTGGGCTGGGAGGGAGCTCTGAGCTCCCCTAGCCCCAACTCCCTGCCAGGAGCAGCAACAACTCGACCCATCCCAGGGTGCCCCCAGCCAACCTGCCCTTTAACATTGCCAGGGATGAGGGAGCAGCCACAGCCTCCCTGTGCAACCTGGGCCAGGGCCTCGGCCCACTTCCAGACACCAATTTCTGACTCCCAGCTCAGCCCAGTCTCCCCTCTTGGAGCTGGAACCCAGCCCCCTTGTCCCAGCACTGGATCCCTCAGGAAAAGGCCCTCTGCAGCTCTCCTGGAGCCCCGGCAGGGACTGGCAGCTGCTGTGGGGTGCCCCCACAGCCTTCTCTGCAGCTGAACAGCCCCAGCTCCCTTAGCCTGTCCCCAGAGCAGAGGGGCTCCAGCCCTCTGAGCATCCTGGTAGCTTCTTTTGGCCTCAGTCCAACAGCTCCAGCTCCTTGGAAGAAGTGATGGGGGATGAGGTGAATCCTGGTGAATCCCCTCTCTTTCCATCACTGGATTTGCAGGGCTTTGCCCTAGTGGCTTCTGCTCTGCTGGAGACACTGGTGCTCCCCAACACCACAAAGAGATGCTGGGTGGGATTTAGCCCTCGTGCTGCCCGTCTCCCTATCCTTCTGTGCTACAGGGATGTTCTTCCGCTGAATTACTGGTATTTCTTACCGTCCCTTGTTGGATGTCCCAGTGGGATTTCAAATCCATCGGGCTTGTAATGAAATCTTCTCCTCTCCAATGACTGCCACAACATTGATGGCTCTCTGGATCTTGGGGTTTTATCTTCTCGTCACTTCTCTGAACCTGTCTGCGTGTGAAATCGGTGTCCCTGGCCTCTCCATTTCAATTTGTTGGGAGTCTTCTTGGCTCAGATAGGACCTTCAGTCCCCCTCCTCTGCTCTTCAAACCCCTCTCTGCTCTTTAACTCCCTCCTGTGCTCCTCAAACCCCCTCTCTGCTCTTCAGACCCCACTCTGCTCTGACCTCCACTGGGAAGGATCTCAGGGGTGAGGTGTGGTGGATCCATGACCCCATAACCAGCATCTGGAGCCTTAACCTCCCCATTGTTGCCTGTTTTTGGCCCCGTTGTCATCTCCAAGCTCAGACCACAGCTTCAGTCTCACCCCACCCACCCTTTACCCAGTCATTTCATCCTTCAAACTTCCCAAATATTTCATCCCAGCAAATTAACTCCAGGCATCCCCATCCGACCTTCCGCATCGGCCACCTCTTCCTTCCCTCGATACCTGGGGAAGCTCGAGGGTTGGTCTGCCCCCCAGACCCTCGCCCACCCGCCTCTTGGTCTTCTTTCTGCACTGGAATCACTGTGAAAGCCTTTAGGAAGGGAAAATGGGGATTTCTGGGCTAATGAGCCGGCAGCGGGTAGAGGTTTCTCGGCGCTGGATCACCTGCAGCCGATGAATTGGCTTGGGGGAGCGGAGCCGCTCTCAAAGCAGCTTTTGTTAGCACCTCCGCGGGCTCCCTCAAAGGCCTTTTCAGCCTGGAAATAGAAGCCCCCAGAGGATGGGTCCTGCTCAAAGACCCTCCAATTCAATGAAATGAAGAGGCCGGTGCTGGTTCACCGCTACCTTTTTGCCGTCCTCGGCCCTAAAGAGGTGGGTTTTTTTTTTGTTTTTGGAAGCCTCTGCAGCAGGATGAAGCAACAGGGCAGGAGGGGAGGTGTAAAACTATCTTCAAGCCCCCCTGGTTTGTTGGAACTGGTTTGGATCGCTGCTGCATCTGCACAGCCCTTACAATGAGGATGAAAAGGGCTGGAGGAAGCCTGAAAAATGATCAGTCCGAGGTTGGAAAGGGCTGAGGGAAAAGGATGAAGAGACTTTGTGCTGCAGTGGGATGGGGTGGGTGAGGAGCAGAGGGATGGAGGTTGCCCTTGGGGTGCTCAGTCTCCTCCTCACCACCTGCTGGTGTTTCTCCATGACTTGGTGAAGTCCTCAAAAGCTGCAGAGCTGGGCAGAATCTTGCTGCAGTGCCCAGGGACATGAATCCCAGTGAACACCAGTGAGAACCAGTGTGTGAGCTGGAGCGGTGCTGAGCATTGTAGGTGGAACTGGTGCTGGTGAGCTGGGTTGGTGCTGCAGTAGACAGTGGGGTTGACAGTTGGCAGAACAATCTGTGCTCCAGGATTTGGATGGAGAGAAGATCATTGTGGCCTGTGATTGGCCCCAGGTTAATGGAGAGCAGCTCTGGAGAGGTAAAACTGGGGGTGCTGGTGAGCACCTGGTTCCCCAGGAGCCAGCAGTGGGCCCTAATGGCCTCCCAGTCTGCTCTGCCCAGGGGAAGCCACAGCTGGAGTCCTGAGTGCAAGTCTGGGCTGCCCAGTTCAAGAAGGACAAGGAGCTACTGGGGAGAGTCTGGTGCAGGGATGAGGAGGGCACTGGAGCATCTCCAGGTGATGCTGGGCCTGTTGGGCTGGAAAAGAGCAGCTGAGGGGGCTCTGAGCAATGCTGAGCAACAGCTGAAGGGCAGGAGGATGGGGCCAGACTCTTCCCAGTTGGTGCCCAGTGCCAGGACAGTGGGCGCTGGCTACCAACTGGAAGCCAGGAGGTTCCAGCTGGACTTGCAGGAGAAGAAGTCGTTTGCTGTGGGTGTGCTGGAGCCCTAGAGCTGCCCAGAGAGGCTGTGGAGTCTCCTGCTCTGGAGAGACCCCCGAACACATCTGGGCACCATCCTGGGCAACACAATGATCCCAGATGTCCCCTCCAGCCCCCCAGTCTGAGATTTGGGGACAATTTATGGAGGGAAAGGAGAAGCGGTGCTGGGACTTTGGTGACCCAGGGAGACCTCCAGCCCTGGCTGGGCCTGAGGAGCAGCTCCCAGTTCTCTCCAGGTGTGATTTTTTTTTTTTTTTTTTTTTTTTTCCCCCCCCCCCCTACAGCCAAGCAGATTAACTGTTGTTGGCTCCCTGGGAGAGGCACTGCTTGTGGCAGGGCTGGCTGCCACATACAGCATGGAGGAGATTTCTTGATGGGATCCCATCTTACCCAGCCCTCCTTTCCCAGCACTGGATCCCTCTGGAAAAGGCCCTCTGCAGCTCTCCTGGAGCCCCTACAGGGACTGGCAGCTGCTCCAAGGTGCCCCCACAGCCTTCTCCTCTGCAGCTGAACAGCCCCAGCTCCCTCAACCTGTCCCCAGAGCAGAGGGGCTCCAGCCCCTTGAGCATCCTGGTGGCCTCCTCTGGCTTCGCTCCAACAGCTCCAGCTCCTTCTGCTCTTGAGACCTCCAGAAGTGGCCACAGGACTCCAGGGGAGGCCTCCCCAAGGCAGAGGGGGACAGTCCCCTCCCTGACCCTCCTTGGGATCCAGCCCAGCATGGGGCTTCTGGGCTGCAGCACCCATTGCTGGCTTCTCAATCCCTCACCCTCCCCAGCCTGGATTTGGGGTTGGGATTCCCTGATCCACCTGTAGGACCCTGCACTTGGACTCTTCTATCCACACAGTCACACAGCCCCAGTTCTCCAGCTGGTCCAGGTCCCAGCTTCTCCTCTCCTGTCTTTCTCCTCTCCTCTGGTTCTCCTCTGCATCCCATCGTTCTTCCATCCCTCTCTCAGCTCCTTTTCCGTGGACACAGCCTGGAAATCAATCTTAGAGGGGCCCAAACCGCCACCTCATTAGTTGAGAAATCTCTGGTAACTACCCTGTAATTAAATCCTAATTAGTTAGTTGCTCCTTTGTAAACGAAATTGTTCCAGTTTGATCTCATCCAGGCAAACTGGGCTAGTAGCAGGGCTTGGACTGGAACTCTGCTTTAATTACCGGATTCTCTGCAGCTTCTGGCTTTCAGAACATCCCGGTGTCGTTGGGGTTTGGGATTTGGGGGTTGTTTGTGCTCTGCTTTTAGATGGTGACCAGTGAAACCAGAGAAAGGTGGGTTTGGGTTGGGATTTGGGGTGATCCATCATGAAATTCCCACCAGCCCAGAGCGGTGGGGTGGGATGGGATCTCTGGGATCGTCTCGTTGCCAGGTGGGTTTGGGATCTCTTCAAAGCACGAGACTCCCCAGCTGTCTGGGCAGCCTGGGCCAGTGGTCTGGGACCCTCACAGTGAAGAAGTTAGTCCTTGTGGTCTGGTGGAACTTCCTAGGTTCCAGCTGGTGTCTGTCACCCCTTGTCCTGGCACTGGGAACTGCAGGGAATAGTCTGGCTCCATCGTCCTGACCCAAATCCCACGCTGGGCTGGGGCAGAGAGGTTGGAAGGTGCCTGGAGAAAAGGAGCTGAGGGGCTGGGGGTCAACCAGTGGGTGCCCAGGGGGTCAGGAAATCCAAGGGCATCCTGGCTGCTGTCAGCACCAGTGTGGCCAGTGGGAGCAGGGCAGGAATTAGCTTCCTGAACTGGGGGCACTGGGGAGACCCCAACTCCTGGGGTTGGGTTTGGGGTCCCTCAGTGCCAGAAGGACATTGAGGAGCTGGAGAAACAGGGAGAAGGGGCTGGAGGACTTCTGAGGAGCAACTAAGAATTGGGAATTTAACTGCAGCAAAAGAGGCTCAGGGGAAACCTCCTCACTCTCTGCAGCTCCCTGAACTTCAGGAGGTTGGGGTGAGGTGGGGGTCGATCTCTTCTTCCCCAGGATGAGAGGAAGCAGCTCCCAAGTCACCCCAGGGGAGGGTGAGGTTACCCTGAGGACCAATTTCTGCCCCCAAAGGGATCCCCAGGCCTGGCCCAGGCTGTCCCTGGAGTGATCTCCAAGCCCTGGAGCTGTGGGGTGAGGACTGGTGGTCAATGGGGCCCTGGCAGTGCTGGGGATGCTCAGAGAGCTCCAAGGGCTTCTCCAACCCAAAGAATTCCTGAGTTGAGTGAAAGATAGACAGGAGGCCAAATCCCAAACCCCATCCGAACAAACTCAGATTCCAGGTTTGAACCAAATTTGGGGGAAATTACCTCAAATATTTTTCAGCACTGGATCAGAGCAGCCAAGGAGGAAGAGAAAGAGGGGGAAGCATATGAGACGGCTCCTCCTGGCAGAGTAGTACGAGGGTCAGACAGATCTTTACTTGGAACAGCAGCCAACCCTCCCCCTTGGCGTGTGGGGGGTGGGGGTTCCTTTGGGATCGCCCAAGGATTTTCACCTCTCTCTCCTCTCACTGTGAAGGTCGCGGCATGGCCGGCCGGGGCCGAGGGGGCTTTGGTGGCCGCGGCAGAGGCCGAGGGCGAGGAAGAGGATCGGCACGGCCTGCCTTGACCAAGGAGCAGCTGGATAACCAGTTGGATGCTTACATGTCGAAGACAAAAGGGCACCTGGATGCCGAGCTGGACGCTTATATGGCCCAGACAGACCCCGAAACAAACGACTGAGGCGGGGCATCGGGGTTCATCCCCCTAAGACTGTGGCTGCAGTTTCAAGTGTGTTCTCGTCCATAAGCTACAAACAAACAACCCCCCAAAACCCCCTTTGATTGACGCTGGAAGGACTCGCAGCAATAGGAACTGACCCCGTTCCACCACCTAATGGGGTCTTATCCCCTTCCTCTCACCTTTTGATACTCCTGGTCCCATAAATCCTCCTGGGGTTGGGTTATTTTTTATATCTTTATTTTTCCGTTCCTCTTCCCCCCTGCCCCCATCAGACTTCTCCAAACACAGCCGCTGCAGTCAGGTGGGGCTGGAATCACCTCGTCCTGTTCCTCTCCGGCTCCACTGTTGTGTTTTGTGGGGTTGCAGTTGCATTTTGTGGGGTCGTGGCTGCGGTTTTGGGGTCACAGTTGTGTTTTTGGGAGGGAGAAGAGGGGAGCATTCACCCTGCCCCCAAGCAGTTTAACCCATAGGAAGCAGAAATACCTCCCCCCCCAGTGCGGGGCTGTGTTTTGTTGTCAGTCTCATACCCTCCCCCAAAAAAAACTTACATTAGGGGAATTTTGGGGGTTTTTTGGCTGGTTCTAGGTCATTGAATCCTTTTTGTTACTTCTTGACAGCTCCGGTGGTTTTTATCTGCCAAGGGATTTCTTTAAAAACAAAATTAAAGCCAGGATCTGGCCAAACGAGGTAAAAACACCCTCTTTTTTTTTTTTTGTTCATTTCAAATCCCAGAGGGCCAAAACCCCACTGTTTTTACCCCAAAACCCAGTGGGGTTGGGGACTTGGGGGGATCCCACAGGGGCTGCTTTCCTCTACCCCCCCCCCCCCCTTTATTTTTAAGTTTAATTCTGTTAACTGTTCCAGTTTCTGGTTTGTTGTAACAAAGGAGAAAATTCTAACAGCAGTTTGGGCTCTGCTTTGGTTTTTGGGGGGAGGTTATGGGGTGGCTTTTTTTCTGCCTCAAAATCCCATCCAGGCTCCTCAGCCTTCAGGGATCCACTAAAGAGGGTCTTAATGGCAGGGGGGTGGGCTGAGGGCTCTGTGTGTCCTTAGGAACCCACCAGATCCTAATGGACTTCTCAGGGTGGGTTGGGGTAGATAAAAGGGGGGTTTAGGTTGAAAAAAGTGCGTTTTGGGGGAAAACAGGGATTTGGGGGGCGGGGGCAGAAGAGTCCTGGGAGCCGGGCGCCGGTCGCGGCTCGGGCGGGCGCCACCGCGCTGAGTCTGTCTGGGCGCAGCGGCTCCATGGGTGAAAGCGCGGCGGCTGTTGGTTGGTGTCGTGACGGGGGAGTTGTTAAGGCGCTTGCGATTGGCTGCGGCGCGGCAGCGCCTCACGCGCTCCGGTTCTTCCTTTTGCTATTGAGGCCAAAGAAGTGGCCGGGAGCGGCCGGGGCGGGCGAAACCCCCGCAGGACCCGGGACCCGAGTGAGGAGGAACCGAGGTGAGTGACACCCCCCCACACACACACACACCGCTGTCACGGGTTCGCCACTCCTGCAGCCCTTCTCCCCTCTCTGCCCGCCCACCTGCTCCAACAGCCCGCTCCCACCCAGTTACACCAGTTGGAGCAGGGTGAGGGGCACTGGGACAGTCTCCCTCCCTCCCCAGTTCTTGCAGCCCCTCTGTACTCCCAGCGCTGCTGCAGGGCTGCAGCGGCACCAGGGAAAGAGCTTGAGGGCTACCTCAAAGAGAGAGTTTGACTTCAAGTGGAGGCGGGCAATCTTAGGGAGGAGGTGGTGGCCTCAAAGTGGAGCTGGGCAGCCTCAGAGTACAGCTGGACCACTGGCCCACAAAGCCCTGGCAGTCAGAGGTAGGCTTTTGGCACCCACTTCTCCCCAGGACATCCCTCCTGCTCCCAACCATGAGCTGAAGCTTCAGGTTCGAGCAGCAGCCCCTTCCTTAGTCCCTCCTCGGTGCCCAGCACTGGTGACGAGTAACCAGACTGGTGCAGGCAGGAGTCCCCCAGTCCGCTCCCAGTCTCCTGCCGGTCCCATTGTCCCTGCCCTTGGGGTTATCAGGGAGCAGAGTTGTGACCCTGAGATTAGACCCTGGAGATGGTGCCTGGCGGGGAGGCACTGGGAACCAGCAGGAACCCCTGGGGAGCAGCAGGCAGGAGCTGCAGCATTGGGGTGGCATCAGGCATTGGGGCAGTACCCAGGGTATTGGAGTGACATCGAGTACCAGGGCAGCACCAGGGCATTGGGGTAGCATCAGGGCACCCCCCCACCATGGGTTTTGGGGTCTGTGCTAGTCCCCAAGAGTCCTCCAGCATCCCCAGACATGCCCCTGTGTCTGACATCATCCTCCTCACCCCAGGCTCTGGGGCATCGCCAAGCGGGTCCATGGCCCTGTGGCCACCTATGTGGGGTGGGCAGGGAGCTGGCAGGACCCGCTGCCTCGCATCCCACTGATGAACAGGGTCCGGCAGCTGGTTGTGTCTGCACCAGCCCCAAGGACCTTCCCCAGACCCCAGTGGTGAGCTGGGACCCCCAGTATGGCCCCACAGATGAGGGGAGATGCTGATGAGGTGGAGGACTCTGTGTGCCCCACATCCCCAATGGGGCAGGACTGGGAGCAGCCCTGCAGCGCTTGAGGGGTTAAAGATCAGCACCAGGCTAGGGTTCTGTTTAGTCTGGGCCACTGAGCCAGGTTTGGGGCTGGCAGCGCTGGCTGTCCTTCTGTCCATCGGCCACTGCAACCCCCCAGGGCCCCCATGTGGTGCATCATGTCCCCCTGCCCTGCAGAGGAGCACCCCCATACCCCCTTCCACCCTGCTGCTCCTGCTTTCAGCCTGTGGGCAACCTCAAGGTGGAGATGGGCAAGCTGAAGGTGACAGGGTGCCTTGCAGGGTGGGCAGTGCTATGTCCCTTGTTGCAGCCAGCAGTGGTGACACCAGGCCGGGCATCGTGCAGAGCTGGCTGGGCCACTGGCAGGAGGGGGCTAGTGAGGCCTCTGCCAAAAGGGCCAGCAAGAGTGCAGTCCAGAGGCTGCAGGAGGAGCTGGAGTCGCTGCCAGCACTGGCCCCTGTGGCCACCGCACCCTCTGCATCACCAGCCAGCACTGGACAGGCAGCTGCAGGTAACCCCAGGGCTGGCAGCTTGGGGTGGCCCCCTGGGACCCTACACTGCCCCCCAAGCTCAGAGTTGGGATGTTCCTTGACCCCTGAGACCCCAAAACCCTCCCTAGGCAGAGGGGACTTGAGTTTTAGGGTCTTCCCAGATTCTAGGAGACCAAAACCCTCCCTGAGGGGACTTGAAGGCTGAAGGGCTCCATGATCCCAAACAACCCCAAACCTTTCCCCAAGTCAATGGGGGCACTTAGTGTTGGGGTGTTCCGTGATCTCTGAGACCCCAAAACCCTCCCTCAGCTGAGGGGACTTGAGGGTTGAGGTGCCATAATCCTTCTAGCTCCTGCAAGCTCCCTCCCCAGTTCCTATAACCCGCTCCCCATCTCTCTTCCCCCAGGTCTGAGCATCCACAGCCCAGGTGAGACCCCAGTTTAGAGCCATCAGAGAGCCCCACCCCTGGAGCCACCGTGTTCCCTCCTCCTCAAACCTCACAGGGGATCCCAGTGCCCG
>JAOXOE010027603.1:0-17988 GCA_028565055.1 Phoeniculus purpureus | reverse complement strand
CCAGTGCTCTGTCACCCTCACTGTGAAGAAGTTCCTTCTCACATTCATGTGGAACCTCCTATGTTCCAGCTTACACCTATTGCCCCTTGTCCTATCACTAGATGACTTTGAGAAGAGCCTGGCTCCATCTTCCTGACACCCACCCTTCACATATTTATAGACATTAATTAGGTCATCCTTCAGACTTTTCTTCTCCAAGCTAAAGACTCTTCAACAGTTACCAAAAGGGAACAGTGGCACACCTAGAGGATGGGATTTTTCTTCTCCAACAGCTCCTCTACAGCCCAGTGCACTTTTTCAGTAGGCTGCTTATCTTGTAATGAAATTTCTAATCTGCCCAGCACTGTAGTGGCTAGCAACTGGCAGTTTAAGATGTGAAAATGCTACTAACCATAAGGTTCACCAGATTTTGAATAACATGACAAAGGTCATACTGAAAGCTGTGAGAAGTTACTTAAGTAAATTCTAGCTCTGAGCCTGTGTTGCACCATAGCCCTGCAGAGAGACTACATGAGAAACCCTGTGGCAAAGAGGCATGCACTGTAAGATTATTTTCACTTAGCAGAGAAGTTTTGAGACTCGCCTGTTAGATACTGCTTTAGAAATCCCACTCCTCGCCTCACCTTCTCTGCTGAAAGCCCTTGACTGCTCAGAGAGTGGATGAAAGCCATCAACACACCTTCTGCTCTTAAACAAATTTAGAGTTAAAACACTTCTTATCCCATTTTCCTTCACCTCCAAAACAATACCTGAGCTTCAGCAGAGCTGCCAAATGAGCAGAGATTTTGAGGGACCAGCTGAAAGACAGCACAGGGAACATAACCGTGCTGCTGTAAATCTGTAAGTTCTATAGATAAATCCAGTGAAAGACCCAGAGAGAAAGTCTGATTATAATCTATGAGCGTCTGTAGCAACTGCAAGCACAAGGAGAAGCATACTGCAAAGCAATACATCACTGAAGAATCAAAGCTCCCAAGATGTGAATCGTAATTTGTTTTGTCTTATCTGATAGCAGAGCATATTTGATCTTGTTGGTTTAAATGTGATTCTGTCTCAGTTTAAAATATCTTGTTTGAGCTCTACCCTTGAAAGTTTAAGAGGATTTCAATGAGATTTCTGTGGAAAAATCAGGACTCTCTCCTCTCCCTCTCCTCCCTTCTCCCTTTCCTCCCCTCTTCCAGCTACCATCACAAACACAGCACTGTGAAAGATGACATGGGGAGAATCGACTCCATCCCAGCTAAATAAAATACATATTTTTATTACACATTCTTTTTCTGAAATAATATTTCTTCTTCACCTTTGGAAATTCCTACCTGCACCTGGTGTGGCTCAGCACAGAATCACAGAATCACAGATTCTTTGGGTTGCAAGAGACAATTAAAACCAACAAATCCAACCACAGACTCAGCACTGACAGCTCACCACTAAACCACATCACCAAGCATTATTGCTACATGTCCCTTGAAACTTCCAGTGATAGTGACTCTGCCGCTGCCCTGGGCAGCTTGTTCCAGTGTCCAGTAAACCTTTCAGTGAAAAATAATCTAGCCCAAACCTCCCCTAATGCTACCTGCAGCCATTTATTCTAGTCCTATCACCTGCTCCTCGGGAGAAGAGTCTGACCCCCTCCTTGATCCCACCATCTCTCAGGTAGTTGTAGATAGCAATAATTCCCGTCATCCCCAGGACTCTGCTGGCAGGTCTGAGTGACTTGCAAGGTGACACTGCCTAAAAATCTTGTAACCACTGTGAACATTTCAGAGGTTATTTTTCCTCTCTAAATTAAAATATATTCTATATTTATTTAATATTTTAAATGTAAGTCATTTTCTGTTTATCTGTATTGTCATTTTCTAAAGGAGGATATTAAAGACCATTTCCTACAAAGTGAAAATTCTGGGTGAAAAAAACACCCCTCTCTTTTAAAAAAAAAAATTCAAGATATATCCATGAGTCGGTTTTGTATCACTTTTTAACCGGTCCATACATTGCAGAAGATGTAATAAAACAGCAAATGCCAAATATAGCTGTCTGTCTTTCTATAGCTGCTGTCTTTTTAGCCTTTCCTATGACAGGCAGGGAAGGATGAAGTCTGAACATAAAACTTACTTGTCTTTCTTATTGTGAAGACAGCTAATCTACAGTGAAATGCCCATCAGGCCTTGGCAGCTCAGGCTCCAGCTGCTTGGGATGGCAGACAGCACTCTTATCTTTTAGCACTGATGGTTGCAATGTGCAGAGCACAAAGGCAATTAGCCTTTCTTACTCATTTTTTTCCATACTTGCACATAAAAAATTACACCACCAAGTAATTTGGCATCTTTCCTTGTATATCAATTGGACAAGCAAGAGTTCCTCTGGAGCTTAACAGTTGTCGTCTTAGCATTGGCCATGCTTGTACCTGCATTCCTTCATCCACACTGGAGTATGAGACTCACCAGTACCCATGCAGAGAAATTACCAACCTCTCACCCACAAGACACAGCAGGTGCCACAATCTGTCCTCCAAAGTTCACTTACTAGCTACTTGGGTAACCTTTGCCTTTTCCAGCAATGACACCTCAAACCTCACGTGTCCAGGCCCTGTTGCAAGCTGCTCTGTAGGATTTCTCCACGCACTTTGAATTAAGGAAGCCCATTTGTCTCGGGCAGCCTTAAATACAATGTCTTGTTCTTGTGACTGAAATCTCCTTTCCTATTACCTTGTATTCTTGAGATCAAGCAAGAGTTTGTTAAGCACAGTTCTAGTGACTTGGCTGGAAAAGTTCTTGTCTTCTTTTCTTTAGCGTTACTACTGTTCAGCCTTGCCTTGGCACTAATGACTGGGTTACCAAATTGCCCAGTATTCTGCTACCCTTAAGTAAGCTCAAACTCTCATCTGAAATTCCTATCAGGGAACCCTTCTTTACACCAAGAAACACAACACAAAATATTTTCCTATAGTGTGCACATGCTGCACTCCGTTGTGCTGCAGTGCTGGTACTGTAGCTGAAGAATCCCAGGGGGAGACCACAACAGCCTTCAGAAAAACTTCCTACAGGAAAGCCATACTTTTTCTGTTATAGTACTTGGATCCTTTCTCAGGATATTTGGTTTTCACTGCAACCAGATGGTCTACCCAGCCCCAAAAACATGGTCCCAGTCTGGGAAGGTACCCAGCATTCCCTGACTTGTAAAATGAAAGAACGTGAGAACGAGCATGAATACGGCCAACTCTTATCACCTCACTCTCACACAGACTTTACCCTTTCCAGGCACTCAGAAACACATACATGCTTACACACACTCACTCCTTTTTGGTTTCTAGTACCGGGGTCATTGTATAATACCTTCCATAACTTTCTAATGTCACATAACTCCTCAAGGGGACCAACGTTCTTTCATCTTCCCTCCAGAAAACTCTCCCTGCTCCTACACAGAGGCTTTGAGAGCACGTTTTTATTGTCTGAACTCAAACAAGTAAACTTTTCATGCCATTCTTGATACATAAATATTTTATCTCATTCATTTAAATTACTTTCTTACAGGATTGATTGCTGTGACCCTCTACTTTCTCAGCGATCAAATACAATAACTATTCACGTCTTACACAGAACCCTTCCCCACGTTCCTCAGAGTCCACAAAATAGAAAGGAAAACAGAAGGATCTAAACCTTATTTTGTAACATGTTATCTATTTACCTGAGTCATAGGAACTGACCAAAAGCCATCCAAAAGCCAAAAGCTGGGCTGGGCTACTGGATCATCAAAGAATGGTCAAAACTGTCCCATGAAAAGGAGATGGCAGAAAGGCTAAAAGTTTTGTGGTAGAGGAAGGAGGCAGCACTGGAGGATGGAGAACAGCACAAAGGACATGACAGAACTTCCCAATGCTCTTTTTCAGAAGGCCCTGGAGAAAAAACTGATATATTTTCGTCCTTGTATACCCCTTTAGATACAGTGAATAGATAAAAAAATGAGGCCGTATGGAGCTCCGAAATTTTTGGTGTGATGTGATTTTTTTTTCTATTTTTGCATCCAACATTGTTATTGGCTCTGCTGCTTGGAAAAAAATACGTCAATGCAAGGGAAACATAGCATCCACGTAGGATTCCTGCAGGGGATCTTGCTAGGTCCCTTCATGAAAACTAGGGGACAGAAAAGATTGTTCCCTTTTTTTACACAATTGTTTACCCTTTTTTTCAAATTCTGCTGCTTCTGGTGTAACTCTCAAGCTCATTAGACTAATAACGTCTCTTCAACAAAATAAGATCTCATGCTCAAAATAACACAAAGAGCCTCATCTTTAATTTGGCAGACCTCTGCTGGGCTGAACTTCTTACCCAGGAAATAGAGCTTCCTTTCAGTATTCGACTTTTGTTCAAGTATTTGTGCCCAAAATGAGAGAGTAATGCAGAAGTTTCTCTTACTATTGTGTTACGTTCTTCAGAAATCAAAAACGTGCACAAAAAATACATTGTAAGGGTTAAAGGATTTGGGGTTTTTTTATATTTTATTTGGGTGACAAACACCAAATGGAAAGCTATTTAAGGCTTTCTCTGGAGCAGTCTTGGTCGGAAGAATACACACCAGTGCGCTAATTTTGACTTCCAAAGTCCAGCAGTGACAGCCAGGCTTTCCAGAGTGAGCAGCAGGAATCCGTTTACCATCAATAAACATTATTAGACTTGTGTACCTGTACCAGCTTCCACTGAAGTAACACAGCTGGGTAGCTTGGAAAATAAAATGCTGCAGGTATTCATTGTTGTAGTTGCCTCTACACAAGCAGTAGAAGTTTGAATTATATTCAGACCTGCCAATTCATTTTTGACCACATTATTACCCAGTGCAGTTTCTATGAAACTTTGGACATTTAGGAAATGTAATGGCTTCTCTCGATGAAACCTCATGTTTACGCATGAAACTCACTTCCAAAGTTTATCGAACAAACATCTGTTTGTAATGATTATAGTTTTAATGAGACTATTTATCTTTCTTGTGATTGACACCCGTATTAAACTAATTGTGACAATGATTATAAATTAAGACCATTCTTAAAGTGTCTACATTAACATACTTTATTATTATTATTATTATTTATTTTTTTACATTTCAGAAGGAAGCGTGCAAGTTGTGTCTGCCTAAATTACTGCAGGATGAAGAGTAGGTTAAACTATGGCTAAAAAAAAGTAAATTTTTCTGATACCTTTTTTTTTAATGTATTATCTTATTACTTCAGAAATTACTCCAACCTAGCAAAGGACTGCCTGGGGGACTGGAGCAAGCTGAGTTCAAGACTGTACTGCAACAGAGGTCTATACGATTCGTGAGAGCAGAATGGCAGTACACATCCGTGCCTGAATTTCCCTGGTAAGGACAATGTGAAGAGTGGCCCAGACTGGTTGCTAAACCTGGCACCAAAGAGCCACCAACTAGTCACCAAAGAGAAACCAAAAGAAACTAAGTCCTCCATTCAGGAGTACTATTTTTCTACCATGGAAGAGCTACATTAGTACAAAATAGAAGTCTGGATCTTGAGCAATCCTTTGCTAAAATTTCCTGCCTTCTCTGAAGTCATGCAAAGCAGATCACTCTGCAGCAGCAATTAGATTTATGTCACAGGTGAAATTAATTATTTAGAATAAGTGTTCCTACAGGATAGTCTAAGAAAATAAAGGTGAAATGTTATCAATCTCCTCCAGACTTCTAACTCACGGTTGCCGTTCTGTAAGGTGCAACAGAATATTCCCCAGTGATCTCACGCTTGTTACTGTGTAGTAGTACATCTGCAACAGGACATGAAGTAGTAAGTTACACACTACTTATGTAATACTGTCACTCTGGAATACTAATAGACACCAAAATATCCACATTGGTAAACAAACATACAGCTGCTAAACTAGTAGTTTTTGATCCAACCCAAACAGAGGCACCGCACATCAGTCACAAATGCTTTACCTCTCTGTATCCCTGATCACTGCTCATAAGAGTGTCTTTATCTTGAGCCATTTGTCTGAAAGTCTCCAGGCTTTTAGTAGTTGTTTTTACCTCATTCATTTAAACTCAGAAACTCCTTTTCAAGATAGATATGATAGTGAAATCACAGATTAAATTTTTGTAATTACAATAATACTGTCTATTAGCAACACATCTTTTTGCAGACATGTCACCAATGAGCCGCTTAATGTAAAGAAGTAAGATGCCTTCATCCTCAATGACTGTATAGAAATTCAAAGTATTAGGTTTGCAGTGTACAGGATCCACATGTTTTCAAATACCCCTCACTTTTAAAAAGAGAAGAGAAGTCCTGTTTGGCCTTACATTAGCACAGGCGGTTGACCCATGTTACAATGGTATATACACACTGACGTAACGCAGCACAACACATTACATTATCTGATGGGCTATATTTTAGTGTAACGGCATGTTTCAGTAAGAACTGTTTAGATTAATCCAAAATAAGCTCACTGATGGCAACAGGCATTCTTATATAAAATACTGATCACAAAATTCCCCTTACATTACAGAGCAGGACCCCACTCACAAATGGAAGCTGTTATGATCACATAACATAAAGAGTGCTATAATTGCTCAATACACGCCTTTGATTTCTTGTCGAAAAACAGACAGTGGGAGGTCTAGCATTTGTCTCCCATTTCACCGATCACTCTCTACTTCCTTTATTAAAAAAAAAAACCAAAAATTGAGCCTAAATCAGACAATCTGTTGTTCTGAAGTGTAAAAGCTATGTCTGTTTTATCCAGGGTGCCCTTTTCTTTAATGGCTTTGCGCTGCCTGAAGCTGACTACAAGCACACCTGAACATACCATTTTATCTCAGGGTTTCCTTCTGATTTGGATATGCAAAAAGTGAACTGTTCTGACACAGATGCATGAGGCATGGGGGGAGACACCAATTTTTAGTTCCACATTCCTTTATGGTGAAATAATCTGCACCTGGACCAAACTGTCTCAAGTCCCACACTAAACAATGTTCTCTCTCTTTTCACCTACAGCTCAATGTCATCAGCTTCATTTTAATCAGAGCCCGGCTGGTACTTTTTACTCCTACAAAATCTTCTCCCTGTTATGATGAACTCATTCTGAAACCATTTCTCTGCATCTCTGTCATTCACTTGAACAATTCTTTATTACAGCTGGGCAGCACAACCTGAATACCAGGCTGCAAGTTACCACTTTAGTTCTTCAGCGTTAAGTGTGACTGTAACTGTTACATATGATAACAGTTTAAAAACACTCACAGAAGCACTAGATCATTCTTCTTGGTCTATGAAGCATAAGCAAACGTGTTGACTTTGCCTGGTAAAGCTTTTGTAGCAGGTGGGATACAGTGGTGACTCCTGAGATAGCATGATAGAAGCTGCCCCTGTGTTAGAAAGAGGTAGTTCCAGTCTGCTCCAAGACAAATCCACAGCTGGCCAGTTCTGAGCCAGCAGAGATATTGGTAGACATGTGCTGAAGCAATACATTGCTGGGAGCAGCACCTGCAAAAGGAATTCATAAGCTGAAGAAGTTCATGCAGGACTGTCTCATGTGAGAGGGATACTGCACTGGTGCAGGGAAAGACTTTAACGAAATTGCCCACTGAGGAGAATGGAGATGTGAGAGCAACATGGAACAGAGAGGGACTGACTGTGATCCTCATCTCCTGCCCCCTGCACTGCTATGCAGAAGAAGGTAGCAAAGCTGAGTCTGTTACAGGAGGGCTATTTATTTAAGATCTTGTGTATTTATGATGAATAAGATAATGTCCTATGAATTATTTCGTTATTTTTTTTAAGTTAAAATTATTTTATTTTCCACAGTTGAACATGCCATTTGCCTGTGACCATAATTGGTGAGTGAGCCTTCCTTGTACTGTGTTTCAGCCTTGAGGCTTTTGTGGTATTTTCTCCTCCCCACCCTACTCTAGGGAGCTGAGACTGAACAGGCAGAGACAAAGTGTGATCAACTGACCACAACTTCCATTCTTCATCCACCTGCACCACTCAGCAAGAGGAGACAGAGAATTCAGGAGTAAAGTTGAGCCCAGTAAAACAGGAGGTTTGGGAGCAGGTTAAGATTTGGATTTATTTCTCATTGATTTACTGTGATTTGACTAGTAAAAAATGAAATCAAATTCCCTAACTCTGGTCTGTTTTGACTGTGTTGGTAAGTGGTGAGTGATAGCCCCATCTCTATCTTGACCCTTGAGTCTTGTTTTTTGTTGATTGTGTGGATTGGAGCCTCACCCAACCCAACCTTGTATGTGCTCAAGAATGGGTCCTTTACCATCTTTCTGGGCAACCTTGTCCAGTGTTTCTTCGCTCTCACTTAAGGAAGAGCTTCCTTATGTCTAGAATAAATGTCCTTTTTTCTAATTTAAAACTGTTACCCCTTCTTACTTCACCACAAGCCTTTCTAAAAAAGCCTATCTGACCTTTTTCAGTACGGAAATACCACAGCAAGGTCTCCCCAGATCCTTCTGTACTTCAGGCTGAACAATTCCAACGCTGTCAGCTTTGTCAGACTCTGATTAACAAGTGAGATGGCTTGAAGGATTGTCAGATGAGATGTGAGCAGGATAGTGTAACAGGTCCTGCACCTGGTGAAGAGATACGTACTCTGCATTAAAACAGAACAAGCAGTCTCTGAGAGACCTGTGTTGTATCTGCAGCAGTATGCTTATGCAGTGGGAACATGATGAGTTGCCGTCTCTCAGTAATACACTCACCCGTGTTTTGTCGAAGTTCCCAAAAATAAAGTCTCCCATGTCATTGGGGGTGAAGAAGACACCCCAGAGAAAGGAGAAATTTGAACAATGCTGGGGGGTCATGTCACCACCCCAGTCTGCAACCATGCTGAAAAACTGACAAAATGAGTGCCAGAGACATTGAAAACCTGAAAAGCTGAGGAAGCGAAGAGGAACTGATCACCTTTCGCCACAACCACACCCATCCTCATCCGTGAAAACAACTACACTGAGACACTGACGAAGAAGATGGTCAGAGAAACCAAGGAGTTTTTCAGATCTGTGAAGGCAAAGAGCAAATTGGAGTCAGAGGACTCCAGACACCGCTGCCAGTCACTGGACTGGTGATCTAACTTCTTATTCACTTTCTCTCTTTTCCCTTTTCCTCTTCTCTACTTTTTGATTTCAATATTTTGTAACTTTAGTAAACTTTATTTCTTTAAATAGAGTTCTTTGAGTTCAACATCTGGTAAGTTCAGTAAATTTGATTCCCACGCAGAACTATGGAGTAAGGCTCCCTTGATTTGAACCTGAACAAATCCACAAATATGAGTCACTCCCTTCTCTGATCAATTGGAACATGACAAGCCTTTCTTAACACCACGTGTCTCATTCCCCTGATCATTTTTGTGGTGCTTCTCTGAACATGCTCCAACAGATTCATGTCCTTCCTGTGCTGAGGACTCCTGAGCTGGACAGAGTACTCCAGATTAAGTCTAACCACAGTGAAGCAGACAATCACATATGTAGTGTCTCCTCCTCACCTCTTTCCTCAGTAGAACAAATTGTGGGTGAATACAGATCTACCCTGAATTAAATTACACAAGTTCAGCCTTCTGAATTAAAAGTTGCCACAGTAGAAGACAACGGTTTTACTCACATTAGTTTGCTTCTCTTTGGTGTAATTAACCAGAATCAGTGAAGATGAGTGTGATCAATCAATACCAACCCACTGATTTTGAGTATGTGAGTAATGACAGGTAAAATTTAACTCAAGTGAGCAATTTCTGAGAAAGCATAAATTGCATTAAAACACACTTCTACGTCTAAATGTTTGATCCTTTACTTTCTCCTACAGTGGCATTGGTTGGTTTTGTTTTGCTGCACTGGCATTTCTAGAGCAGCAGTTACCATGTTCTTCAGGGTGGAGAACCTGAAACTTTTTCTGATGCAGGCTCTGCACTAGCAATTATTAGGTCAGCTGGATGGCTTTCACCTCTGCAAACTGGCTTCACTCACCTTCCCCTTCAGTGGCCTCAACAACTTGTCTTGTGGAAACCACATTTCTACTTCCAATGATTTCCTACCACACAACAGGATCCATCATCTGGCAATGTATTATGTGGTGGTGCCTCTTGAGCATGAACCTTCTTACTCCATGTAGCAATGGCTGCATGGTGTGCAGAGGGAATGTTCCCTCTGAATAGCCAGTGTAGCATAGGAGGCAGAGTGCCAAGAGAAGTGCTTCTGTACCGGCCATTTCTGAAGCAGCTCAAACTCCCTCCTCTGCTGCTAGTACATCTTTCTCAGTCAGGGTGTAGTGGGCTTGTGATCCTTGATGCCCCCAGCTTCAAAACCATTGTAGTCAGCCTTGAGTTTCTTGTAATGTTTTCTGCCAGAGACTTCAGGTGAGACTATGCTCCCCAGCAGTGGTATAGAGTGTCTTTGGCATTGATGGTCCTGTCCTACTGCAAGAGTTATTTCCTGTTCAAAGACTTCTTGTTGCTCAAGGCCACACTCAAAATGGTTCTTGTTTTGTGTTACTCAGTAGAGAGGGCTTACAAGCTGACTGTAGTCTGGAATATGTATTTTCTAGAACCTCACAAGGCCTAGGAAAGTTTGCATGTCCTTCTTGTTGGTTGGTGGAAACAGCTGCTTTCTTGTTGACTATCTCCAGTGGCACTTGACAGTGTCTATCCTGCCATTTTGTACCCAAGAACTGAATCTTGTGCAGGTCCCTTGATCTTGCCTTTCTTTACGGCAAAAACTGCCTTCAGACGGATCTCATAGATTCTTTTGCTTTTTCAGACGTTTATTCTGCCTTATTGCACCGCACAATAATGTCGTTGATGTAGGTATTTGAGAGCATCATTGCTTTCCAGTGCAGTTTGGATTAGTCTGTGACAAATGGTGAGGCTGTGCTTCCACTCCGGGGGTGCGTTGGATACTTCTGAATGTGTCGGACACCTCTCCACATGCAAGAAATCAGTGGCCTGTGCTCTGCTTCAAAAGAGGTGAGAACAATGCACTGATAAATCAGTTAATGGATGGGAATCAGGAAGTCTCAGTTTGTACAACATTGGGCCATCCTCATATCAGTTGGCACCTGCTGTTCTTCCACATGCATTTATCCCACAACAAATCAATCTCCTGAGAGACCAGGCAGAGTAGACAGCTGCTTGATCTTCTCTGTCTTTGTCATGGCTACATTGAAAACACATTGATAGCCATTGGGGTCTTTGAAGTATCCTCACCTGATACAATCTGTACCGAGAATACAAGGGGCCTCTGGCCAGAGCTTTCTCCTCTTGATCACTGTTAAGCTCACGTTAGCCTCCATCACAGACAATTCTTGGCAACCTCCTGTTACTCCAGAGTAAGTAGTAGGTCTGGTTCCTCTATGTTCTGATGGCATCAGTGTACACTGTGCACCAATGTCAACCAATGTCTTGTACTTCTGTGGGTCCAATGTGTCAAGCCATTAAATTCACACAGTCTAGTATAGCCAGTCCTCCCTTTCCTCCTCTTGGCCAGAGGCAGGGACATTCAATTCCTGATGCTCACTAGAATACTCACTCTCTGAACTTTATGACTTGCCCGAGAGTCTATGGTCCTGCTCGAGCAGGGGCATTGGACTCAATGATCTCTGCAGGTTCCTTCCAACCCCTAATGATCTGTCTGTGTCTGTGGTGTGAGATCAGAAGTCTCTTCACGAGGATCAGAAGACAGACCAGTCTAGGAGACCACTATTTGCATCCCTGAGTCTCCACAGTGATTATATTGACTGTCTTCTAAGGTGACTGCTTCTTTACTTCTGTTTTCCTACCCAATTAATTAATTAACATGAGCTTCCAACTTAAAGGTGGGCTCACGATCCCACTTCTTCTAGTCCTCCCCATGGTTACTCAATAGAAACCAAAGCTCTCCAAGTGTCATGCTCCTGGGGTTCCCTTTGCCTCTGACTGGTGCAGGAGAGGACTGGTTCCATGGGGCACTCCTAACAACAGTGGCACTGGCCTGCAGGGATGGGGAAGTGAAGAGATTGTCTTCAAAATTTTGAACCCAAGAGGTTGCTCTCACCAGAGCTGGTGTAAAATCTGAGACCAGTACATTGTTGCTAAGCTGTCAGAGCACCATGCTGTGGCAGCTTGACACATCTTCCTCCACATGGCTCATGTGCACAGGACATTCTCTGGATCTTTGGGCACCTTATTATTGTTCAAATGGCTGTAGATTACTTCTGACACTACTAATTATCTCATCTATTATATACCTTCATCTACAGTAGTCCACTTCCCTGGGAAGTTCATGAGATCTTCCTTGACCAGGTATCTCTTCTTCACACTTGAGAGAAGCCTCCTTTGGAGACAGCATAAGACTGATGCTTTCCTAATTCCTTTCCCAATTCCACAGTTTCTGGCCAAGGATACCTGTCATTTGGCTTCTTGGCATCCCAGTTGCTGACTATTGAACCTGTTATCCCTGCATCAAAGCAGCCAGACAACAATCCACTCACCTGGCTGGTGACTGTAGCCTTCCCCATGTGCCAGCAATGTGCCCTTGTGGCCAAGAAAGCCAATGAACCCAGGTGTGTATTAGAAGGGGTCTGTTTAGTAGGTCTAGAGAAATTCTCCAACACTTCTACTCTGCCCTGATGAGGCCACATGTGGAATATTGTGTCCAGTTCTGGATCACTCAGTTCCAGAAGGACAAGGAATTGCTTGAAAGACTCATGTTGTCTCTCAGAGACCAGCTGCCTCAAGACACATCTCAACACCAACCTCCCCCTGCCTTCCTTTATACACAGATGAGACCTGCGTCCACACAGCCCATAGCATGACAATAATAATAACTAGTAATATTAGAGAGCTCATGTAACACTGAACCAGGACCTTGTGAGCTTGCATAATAAAACCTTTAACATCGGTGCTGGCTAGGAAGAGGCAGGGGTGTTCTGTCACTATCATAACCCACATAGCACGGCAGGACTAACAACACCAAGGCATGGGGCATGGCCATTAGTGTGTTCCCCAACAGAGCAGGCAAGAGCCAAGGCAAGAGATTGCTGTCTGCAGTCTCCATGACCCATGCAGGAGCTTGCCATGAAACAGCTCCAGCTGCAGCAAGCTTTGAGCAGAACTGTTATTGTCATTACTGGGTTGGAGCACCAAAATGACTGTGATGGATAGTCCCTGTCTGGTGGCCAGATGTCCACTAAAGTCACCCTATCACTCCTATCTACTTTTTGGATGGACAGGGGAGAGGAAAATATAACAAGACACTAGTGCACAAGAGTTTAATAAAGCAGAAAAAAATGCAAGCTGCCTGTGAAATCAGTGCAGTTAATAAAGATTGTTCTCTACTTCCTGTTAGCAGAAGGTGTTTAGCTGCTATCCTAGGAAGCAGAGTCCAATGTGTTTAGCGGTTTCTCCAGAGGACAAAACACCAGTACTCTTTCTTTTATATCTGTCTACATCATCTAGTACGGAATACCCTTTTGATCAGCTTGGGTTAGCTGGTCCAGATCACCCCTCAGTCCTGTTCAGCTGTGGAGAATGTTAGGAAAGAAAAAACCCACAGCCTTAGTGCTGTGTGAACACTGCTCAGCAGTAGCCAAAACATTAGTGTGTTATCAACACCCCTCCAGCTACCACCACAAACACAGCACCATCAGAGGTGTCATGGGGAGAAAAATTTCCCACTAAACCAAATACACTGCCAGGAAGAGATGAAGAGCTGGTTTACTGATGAGTTCGCTTGAAGTGGAGCCTTTACATCATCATTTGTGAAGGGCTTTTCTAGATGATCTGACACTCTCTCCAGCATTACACACCATGAGGGTCTGAAGTGAGACTCAATCATGTGCACTTCTGTCTCTGCAGCATTAGAGCAAAACTGGTCCACCAGAGAGCTACAGGTGATCTCAGATGAGTATTAAGGGCTATTAGATATTTCCAATTAAATGACTGAGTGTATTTTCCCTGTGTTCAAGAAACAAATATTTCAGACCAGCTGCTGCCATGAATGTAGTCAGCAGCAGTGAATTACTCAGGCTTTTCAGAAAGCAAATCTGATTTGCATGAGTTCTGCTAATATGTTCAGAATGTTTTCATCTGGTAGATCACTATCTTCAACTCTGTGGGTGACTTTAATCAGCATTAAAATGCTTGGAGAAGAAAAACTGAGGTTTGCAGAATTTTAGTCATCAGGTTTTTGCAGACTCTGTTTCTTTGCCTTGACAAATATTAACTGCTAAATTAGTAGATTTAAAATGTAAGATTCAGTTTAGAACACAATTTAACTGAAAGTATGAGTCAGCAGTTGCACTCATATGTAAAACCAATTTCCTAAGCAGTACATTAGTAGCTACTCTATTTCAAAACTTAAAAATTCATCTGCAATACAGTTTAACAGGAAAGTGCTGAGAAACATGTAGTTTAAGACCTATTCCAAAAAGTCGCTGTAGTTTTAATTTGGTGGGTTACTTAGCCTGAGGGACTGGAAAGCTGTGATAAGCAGCTCGGAATTTCAAGCTCTCCCCAGCTTCAGTTCTGGCCGATCACGCTTCTGTAAACAAGCATATTGGGGTAAGGGGAAGAACTGGAGTTTCAAGTTCCCTGTTTCTAGTGTTCAGAGCTTGCCCGTATCATCACTGTACTGAGCAATGTGCTAGCAGCCATCTTTTACCCTGGACTTTGGTGATAGAGGAGTTTGTAATCTCAGAGGTCAGTGGAGAAGAGTGCCTGCAAGTCCTTGGTGTGGTGACATGGAGAGAGAGATCCCTCTGCAGCCTGTGAAAGATGAAACACTGGAGCAGAGGACTGACTTTGAAAACATGCTGAAGAACTTTATCCTAAAAGGATCCCCTGGCACTGAGCAGAGGCTTCACAGACTGAGCCATGTATACAACGTCTGCATAAGGAAAAGAACTGCTACTTGAGGGGTAAGGGACTAAAGGGTAAGAGCGTGGCCCAGCCATGTAACAGTGTGTGATTGATCCCGGTACGTTTTGGTGTGGGGAGTTTTGCGTTGTGTAATTTTACCTGTGACTTTATTAGTGTTCTTGAACCCTCCTTTTTTTTTGGTTTTGGTTCATTCGCACATTAGCTAAATTAATTAATATTGCTCCAGTCCTGATGAACTCATCAGCTGGTGACACAGTCCTTTTTTCTTTTCTCATTAAATTTAAAGGCCTAGAAATCATTAAAAATCAGAAAAATGAAAGTGATAAAATGAAGAAACAAGAAGCAATTAAAAATGCATTGTTATGGAGCCAACAAGGCATGCTAATTCCTAAAATAGGTATTTCTCAACTTCAGAGACATGCCCAAAGAAATATTGTGCAAATGGGTTTTATTCCTCTTGTGCGGGGATGAAATACAATCACAAAAGGACTTTAATAAATTAACATTCTAAATAAATCAAAAATGCTGGGGAGCATGTACAGTCATTATCTGGATTACTAGCATGGACAGGTACTGCAATCCAATTTTTAACACAACTACGAACAGAATGAATAAATAACGAAGCTAGCAGGTAACTTTGGAGAACCTTTTTGTTTCCTCCTTTTTAAGGACAAAACTGGCATTCTGAAAATTTTTTCCGTATCTTAAGGATGTCAGGGAGAAGTGAAACAGCTGTAAAAGGCAGGTGACCACAAAAAAAAGATAAGGCAAGTTTGCAGCCTCTCACTGAGTTTTGAAGAATATATTTTAGATAGAAGAATGTAGAAGATAGCTAAAATTTCAAATCTGTATTTTCTGAGTTACTATATTTGTTGTTTTCTCCATCCTATTACAGTGAAAGGAACTGACCAGTAAAATATGCACCTGCGTAGGTGTGCTTCACAAGGTTACTGAGTAAGTTCTGGTTTGTTTTTTCCTTCTTCAAGTTCACCACTGTTCCAGGCAAGTTTTAAAAAATCCCTCTCTGTGTCAGTCACAGAAATAATGTATATTCTGCCTCATTTATATTTTCTCCACATATCCCTGTGCAATGCAGTTGTGTGATGCCTAATGAGGTGGAAATGCTCATGCCAACTGAAGAAGGAAACAAGACATTGGGCTGTATATGAATAATGTGTGAAGAATCAGGTACAGCAAACCAATGATGCTAAAGTGTTATAGTAATGATGCATTCTCACATACTTCACTCTTCAAGCTAACAACACAAACAGAAAAGCTCCAGGGAAATTTGATGAACCTTCCTCAAAAAAGACTAAAGAAAGTAATGGCTGAAATTCCGTTTACAAATGTGAGACATAAAAGGTACTTCAGTGTCCTTAGATGCCAAATATTAATGGCACTGACACTTGTATCTTATTGGTTGTAGTCACTCTCAAGTGCAGAGAATTTAAGTATCTTTCACCGAAATTACTTAATTTCATCAGTGCCACAGTTAAAAAACTACTAATTTCAGGAGGATTTTGTATCGTAAGACATGTAAGAAATTTCAAACAGGATTTTGATGGTACCTTAGAGAAAGGAAACAGAAGAAGCGATGGAAGGCAAATTCATGAGTTTTCAGGGATGAGGATATGAAGAATGATTAATCATTGAGAATTAGTGTCTTGTAATGCAGAAGTGCATTGACATACAGTAAACAACACCCACAAAACAAAATTTCACAAGCTTCTCCAAAGGATTCTGTGCTCCCATGTGGTGCTTGGTGTTCCAGGTAGTAAGGCAAGGTTGGTTTGTGTACAGAGACAGTCAGTGAATTCCAACATTAATTAGCACAAAACTGTGGGACAAACCCTTCCTGGGACCATAGAAGTTACTCCCTTGCTGTTAGGAAAACTGAAATGTGAAGATCCGCAGATTTCCAGAGATGAGAGCAGCGACACAACTGCCCACAGTGAAATGCTAGATGTCTGGTCAATGAGGTCTATTCCTCATAAAAATTCTTAGAGAAGGCTTAAATCAGGTAAAGTAATTTTTGCTTGGCATTAAAATTCATGACTGTCAATATCTTGTTACAATGATAGGTCATAAAAATTACATAAGAATCAATGAAAAAGCTGTATTATCCCAGGAGTACAAAATGGACACTTGCGAGACGATCAATATGATCAAGCGAATGCCGTTTATCAAGCATCAGACTGTCCCTTTTATACACGGCCGGATGGTCCATGCGGTACAAGTGTATTGCTGATTGGTACAACACGTCTGTCCACATGTCTTAAAAGCTACTGCTGTTGGTTAAGTACGTCTGTCCATGTGCTGTTCGTGTAGTTTTCATTCCACAGCCTGTTGTTTTCCTTCTACGTGCCAGCTCTCTCACAGACCTGCACATCACTGGTCTTGAGAAACTCTCCCAGCAGGCTTCAAAACCCTTAGCTCAGACTCTGACTAAGTTCACGCAGCTGGGATTGCTCGCATGCCCATTGTCTATATAATATATTCCTACAAATCCCCCTTTTTTATTTTTGAGCAATCCAGTTCTGTTTTACCATGCGAGACAGCATGCTTGCAATGCAGGGCCATAGACATAAATCAATAATATAAAACCAAAAATATCTATAAAATAGTTAATCCTATTCTAACTCTATAGTCTACCTATTCCATTAACCTTCAACCTTCAGTTTTCACTAAATTCCTTTTAAAGGGTCTCTTACATACATTAGTAACATTCTATGTGTTATTATTGGTTAACAATTCTTAGTAAACTATTAGCAAAGACATAAAGTTTTTGCAGTCTGCTTTTGTAATCACTTCAAAGGCACAGCTATACATTTCAAAGTTCTATTCTTATTATTTTGAAGGCAATGTTTATCGTCCTTCTGCAGGGCCCTTACAGATAGGAAAACAAACATAACGTTAGCAATTCAATTTATCCAATTTTACCAGTCCCATTAGCATTGTATCGTTGGACTAACTAAGTGAAACTCACAGAATATCAGGGATTAGAATGCTTACTTGTTCTACTATATTTAATACAAAATAAAATACTATCACTGTATTATATAGTATACTTATTACATAAAAGAAACACAGCGTGTGACGATGTATTCGCTGCACTGCTCATAGATCAAAT
>JAOXOE010027602.1:0-17989 GCA_028565055.1 Phoeniculus purpureus | reverse complement strand
TGCTCCATCCCTGGAAGTGTTCAAGGCCAGGTTGGATGGGGCTCTGGGCAACCCGGTCTGGTGAGAGGTGTCGCTGCTGGTGGCAGGGGTTGGAATGAGATGATCTTTAGGTGCCTCCCAGCCTAAACCAGCCTATGATTCTATGTAAGCCCCAGGAAATCATGCAATAAAAGGTTTTTTGCTTTGGATCCCTTTCTCCTAGAAAAGTACCCTGAGACTGAATAAACTCAAGGCAGATTAGGATCAGCGGGGACAGAGCAGGGCTGCTTACATCCATGAGTGCAGCATTGATGTAGTTACTTGATTCGCCATCCACGGAGATGAGGAAGGGCAGGCACCGGTCCAAGGGCAGCACGTCCATGCAGCGGTTCTTGTCGTGGTTCCTTGGCAAAAGCCCGATGCTGCAATCCTCGGGCCGAACACGCGGCGTCACAATGTTGAGAGTCTGGGAAGAAGGGAAAGACAGAGTCACTCAGCGGGATCAGTGTCTTGAATTCACTTCATCTGCACAATACATTTATTTTAAAGGTACTAGCAGGTCTCTGAGATCCCAGACAGGACATTGAAGATTGGAAGGGAGCTGAACGATCATTCAGTCCAATCCCCCTGCCACCGTAGGATCCTCCAGATCCAGTCACCCAGGAACTGCCCAGGCGGGTTTTAAACGTCTCCAGAGAAGGAGACTCCACAACCTCCCTGATCAGCCAGTTCCAGGAGCATCGAGGAGCTCATTGCTGTTCTAATCCATTGCATTTTGCAAATCCTTCCGCAAACCACAACCCCCAGCAAAAATCAAGGGCACTCTCCATCTTCTAACCATTTCCAGCTCTAACCCCCCCTCTCCTCAGCAGTTAGATAACATTTCCCTTCTTTCCAAGAGGTTGGAAATAGCTGTCACAGGTACAAGCTGCATCCCTGACCTTGTCCCAGAGTGAAACCTCCTTGTGTTTCTCCCATCCCTGGGGTGGGAGCAGACATCCTTCTCCCGTGCAGAAGTACCTTGAGTATTGACCTGATTTGCAGTGCAGGTCGAACGGAGTTCAAACCCTCTGCTGATTCCTCTGTCAAACTACTGATTTATCTAACAATGCACAGAAAAACCTAAGGAAAGATGTTCTTTTTCATTTTTGGCTTTTTCTTGTTAACAGGGAAGTCTATTTGTTTCATGTATTATTTAAATTGCTGCTTTCCTTTCGGAGCGACACAGAGAGAACGCTTCACTTACACAGTCAGAGCTTATCTCTGGGGTCTTGCTGTCAGTCTGTAGCCGTTATCTGTCTTTCCCACTGCTTGACAAACTGGATTTCTTTAAATTTCATTTTCTTTTGTGTTATCCACAGCGGAGGCCTCCTGACAAACCAGTGCAGGTTGGTCAAGCAGGGATCAAAACCAGCAAATCAAAGTCAACGCAGCCTACCTGTCACTTCAGTGGCGGTAGAGCTGTGTTGATCTCATGTCACCCTACTGCCACTTGTGTTTCCTTCATGCAGCCACACAGCGAGCTCCTTCACAGCCGTCACAGAATGAAGGTCATCTCACAGAGTCACAGAACATTAGGGATTGGAAGGGACCTCAAAAGATCATCCAGTCCAGTCCCCCAACACAGCAGGAATCCTCTAGATCCAGCCGCACAGGAACATGGCCAGGCAGGTTTTAAGCATCTCCAGGGAAGGAGACTCCACAACTCCCTGGGCAGCCCCTTCCAGTGCTCTGTCACCCTCATTTCTTCCAGTCACACAGGAACATGTCGCAGAAGAGTAAAACCAAGAGAACATGTCCAGGTGGGTTTTAAATGTCTCCAGAGAAGGAGAATCCACAACCACCCTGGGCAGCCCCTGCCAGGGCTCTGGCACTCTCACCATGAAGAAGGTCCTTCTCAGACTGATGTGGAACCTCCTCTGTTCCAGCTCACACCCGCTGCCCCTTGTCCCATCATTGGGTCCCCCTGAGCAGAGCCTGGCTCCATCCTCCTGACACCTGCCCTTTCCACACTGATAAACATTCATGAGGTCATCCCTCAGTCTCCTTTTCTCCAAGCTCCAGAGCCCCAGCTCCCTCAGCCTTTCCTCAGCAGAGAGATGCTCCCCTCCCTTCATCATCCCTATGGCTCTGTGCTGGAATCTCTCCAGCAGCTCTGTGTCCTTCTGGAACTGAGGGGCCCGAAACTGGACACAAGATTCTACATGTGGTCCCACCAGGGCAGAATAGAGGGGCAGGAGAACTTGTTACCATCTACTAACCACCTCCCTTTTGATCCCCCTGGCCTTCTTGGCCACCAGGGCTCATTGATGGCTCCTAGTCACCCTGATGGCCACCAGGACCCCCAGGCCCCTTTCTCTTACTCTGCTTTCAGTCCCCAACCTGTACTGGTGCTGGAGTAACACAAAATATTTAGAGCCTAAAACAATTCTTCTGAACAGCTTGACTTGTGCCACAGAGAGGTTACGAATGGAGAGAAGAGGAAGGTCAAACAACCCGAGAGGAAGGACTGTGTGGAAAGTATAAAATCTCAGATAACATCCCGGCTCTAAATTATGCAGCTTCTATGTGAAAGTCCCTTTGTCTGGAGATGGGATGCAGGCAGCAACGTGAAATCTCAGATCTATGACAGGCAGGTGACTTGTTCCTGATTTATTCCTACTTTATGCCGTTCCCGTTTCTCCCTCGTTTTTGCACCCATTCAGACTACAAAACCCCGTGAGAACGAGCGTGTTCCGACAGCACGTAGTGCATTGGAAACACACCCAGCCTCTCCCGCGGGCCGGTGGGACCTAAATAACACAAACCGCGCCGCCAGATCTAAAGTTAGGTCCGCTGGTTCACAAGGATTGCAGCAAAAGATACCATCTTCTGCATCAAACACAGACAATGAGGGCCGCGGAGCGCTCAGCGCCAAAACCCTGTAAAAACAGATTCTACAACTAGCAGAGAAGCAAAGCTCTCATGCAAAGTGGAGAGGAGAGCTGCCTTCCCACGGGAGTCGCCAGCCCCTGGCAGCTCACAAGAACAAGCACACGGGCGACAGATCTGCTGTCCTATCATGACAAAACCAGCTCAGCAAAGGGTGACTCCTTTTCTTTAATACTGGAACGGCTTTCGACGCAGTTAGACGTTGGCTCCTGCATGCCAAGCGTCCAGAACCAGAAAGGCTCCCACAGAGCTGATAGCACTTGATAAAATCGTAGTACTTTTTATCCCACTGAAATCAGATTCGTTTTGTTTTAATTGAACTGTCATCAGTTGGTATCCACATCCTTTATCTCGCTCTACCAACCCTGATGATTCCCTGTAGGGTGTCAGATCGAAAACACACACTCTCCCTTTGCACAGAGAGGCATCTGACTCAGACTGGGGCTCCCTAAAGACATTCTCTGGCTACAGAAGACACACTGCTGGGAAAGGGGGTGGGTATTTCCTACACTTAAAGGATTCTCCATGTTTTTATTGCTGGTTAGGAATCACAGAACATTAGGGATTGGAAGGGACCTTGAAAGATCATCTAGTCCAATCCCCCTGCCACAGCAGGGTCACCTAGATCAATGGGCTCTTAACAAATGGCAATGGTGTGTGTGTCTCTCTCTCTCTTTCTCCTTCTCATCCAACACATTTTGCCCTGAATGTCCCACGATATTATATTTTCCCCATATAGTTGTGTTGGCTGAAAATCCTAAAGGGATTTACAGATATATGGGAAATATGACTGGAAAACTTAAGAGCATTCTGCAGGATGAGCTCTACTCTCTCTAATCACAGAACATTAGGGATTGGAAGGGACCTTGAAAGATCACCCAGTCCAATTCCCCTGCCACAGCAGGATCCCCTAGACCAAGTCACACAGGAACATGGCCAGGAGGGTTTGAAATGTCTCCAGAGAAGGAGACTCCACAGCCCCCTTGGCAGCCCCTGCCAGGGCTCTGTCGCCCTCACCATGAAAAAGTTCCTTCTCATATTAATGTAGAACCTTCTTTGTTCCAGCTTACACCCACTGCCCCTCGTCCTATCATAAGATGACACTGAGCAGAGCCTGGCTCCATCTTCTTGACACCCACACTTCACATATTTGTAAACATTCATGGGGTCAACCCTCAGGCTCCTTTTTTCAAGCTCAAGAGCCCCAGCTCCCTCAGCCTTTCCTCAACAGGGAGATGTTCCACTTCCTTCATCACCCCTGTGGCTCTGCGCTGGGCTCTCTCCAGCAGCTCTGTGTCCTTCTGGAACTGAGGGGCCCAGAACTGGAGACAAGATTCCAACTGTGGTGTCACCAGGGCAGGGTAGAGGGAGAGGAGAACCTCTCTTGATCTGCTAACCACGTCAGCTACAACTGAACCAGGATCACAGCTTGCGCATCCCAAGCCCATTTATTAGGTTGGGATAAACAACGATGATAGCAAATGGCTGTGGAAGGGGTCCCCTATCTCATTGCCTACCCGAGGCAAACGGTGTTACTCAAGCCCTCCTGAGTTTTCCACTGTGTGTAGTTCAGTTCTCATCACCAGGTACTCGGCAAAAAAGGTTTCCAGGGAGCTGAGGGATTCAGTTCATTGAAGATTGGTAATAGCGAATTCAATGCTCACTGAGCTCACTTTCTCCTTCACATGGAAAGACGTCAACAAGTTGATTGTCAAGACCCAGAAGCAGCACACGAGCCACAAGAACGGATAATAAGGGACCTTGAGGCATAAATGTTTCTGCATAAATTACTGAAGGAAATGAACAACAGAATATTTGCTGCAATGAGAAGTACAAAACACCGTGCGTGAACTAGCACCCTGCTCTACTGAAGTGAGGCAGGAGCTTTTCCTTGCCAAAGGCTTGAAGTCCGCCCTCAAAAACAAATCTCTGCCTGATCCAGCAGCAAAACAACACAAAACCAGCTGAAATCAGACCTTTGCTCAATGTTGCCCTTTTTCTGTTCTATTAGAGATCATAAAATAACAGAGAAATCACAGACTCACAGAACATCAGGGATTGGAAGGGACCTCGAAAGATCATCCAGTCCAACCCCCCTGCCAGAGCAGGATCACCTAGATCCAGTCACACAGGAACACATCCAGGTGGGTTTTAAATGTGTCCAAAGAAAGAGACTCCACAACCCCCCCCGGGCATCCTGTTCCAGTGCTCCGTCACCCTCACTGGGATGAAGTTCCTTCTCATATTTATTTGGAACCTCCTGTGTTTGATTAAAACACTTTCAAAACACCAAGTGCAATGACCGAGCCGGGTGGAATTACCTGAAACTCATCTTTTATCTGGCTGGAATTGGTCTGTGGGTCTAGTCTGCTGATATTGTAATATATGGATCTGAACTCACAGACTGGGATGGCCGTGTTGCCACAGAGACATGCCTCCAGGATGGCATCGTGGACAAAGACGTACTGCTCCTGTACAGGGGAGAGGATAGGATATTAAACCCCTGTTTTCAATACAGCTCATGAAACACCATGCACTCTCTTTTTTTCCCTTAAATCATGCCCAATATGCATATTTGGCTCTGCTTCACGTGGAGACAAATTACACAGTGTGCTGTGTGACAGCTTTGTGAGCATATTTCATCCATCATTGAATGTGAGGTCTCACGTATTCATCCCAAATTTGCAAGTCAAATGGGAAGTCACCACTCGCAGGAAGGCTGGGACAGAGTCGGGGTGGGCTGAGGAGGAAGCCAGGGTGTAAAGCTCTTATGTTCATAACCTCAAAGCAATGGTAAGGAACAGACTGTGCTTTCAGCCTACAATAACACCAGAGATACCGCTGTAGGGACAGGTCACAGAATCACAGAGCATTAGGGATGGGAAGGGACCTCCAAAGATCACCCAGCCCAATCCCTCTGCCACAGCAGGATTCCCTAGATCCAGTCACACTGGAACATGGCCAGGCAGGTTTGAAATGGCTCCAAAGAAGGAGACTCCATATCTTTTCGTTTGTTTAGCTCAGAACTGGTATAAACCAGGCCCTACTGGCTTCTGCAGCCCATCACTCAATGAGTCAGGAGAGGATTCAGGAGCTATTTTTGTACTGCGAGAATTAAATCAGTCAACGATGCCAAGATTTAAACTTCAAGACTTGCCCTAGTGTCTTGGAGGCCCTGAGTAGGTGACATGACTAGGTCTTGTTCAGCCACTCCAAACCTGTGTAATCCCATCACAGGGCTACCAAGTGTTGATGTAATGAATCACTGGTCGTGTGCTGAGCAGAGAATCACAGAACATTAGAGATTGGAAGGGATCTTGAAAGATCATCCAGTTCGATCCCCCCTGCCACAGCAGGATCCCCTAGATCCAGTCATTAGGGATTGGAAGGGACATGGAAAGATCATCCAGTTTGATCCTCCTGCCACAGCAGGATCCCCTAGATCAAGCCACACAGGAACATGGCCAAGTGGGTTTTAAATGCAGTGCCTTCCACTGCTCTGTCACCCTTACTGTGAAGAGGTTCCTTCTCGCATTGATGTGGAATCTCCTCTGTTCACAGCTCACACCCATTGCCCCTTGTCCTATCATTAGATGCCCCTGAGCAGAGCCTGGCTCCATCCTCCTCACACCCACCCTTCACAAATTTATCAACATTCATTGGGTCACCCCTCAGTCTCCATTTTCCCAAGCCAAAGAGACCCAGCTCCCAAAGTCAGGACATCATAACAGACCTGCTGGCACTTACCTCTGTCTGCACCAGGTTGACCCTTTGGGATCGCAGCTCTCGCACACAATTAAATATATCTACCACCCCTTCGTTCTCTGCCATGTCAAGCATGATGTCAATGGCAATAAAGCACCCTGTTCTTCCAGCCCCAGCACTACAACAATAAAGGAAAAACAATCAAGGTCTGCAAGATCAAGGGACAAGCAACCGATGTGTCGGTTTTTGTGTCTAGGAAAATCAGCTTAGGATTTAAGAGAAGGAGGGAAAATATCTGTTGAAGGAGACAGTAAGAAAAGCCCACTCTGTCCTCAAACTTCAACAAAACATTTACTATGTGCAAATAATCATTAGATTTTGCAGGTTCACTGAATCACAGAACATTAGGGATTGTAAGGAACCTTGAAAGACCATCAGGGATTGTAAGGAACCTTGAAAGACCATCTAGTCCAATCCCCCTGCCAGAGCAGGATCCCCTAGATCCAGCTGCACAGGAACACATGGCCAGGCGGGTTTTAAACATCTCCAGAGAAGGAGACTCCACCACCACCCTGGGCAGCCCCTTCCAGTGCTCTGTCACCCTCATTTCTTCTCAGATTGCTGTGGAACCTCCTCTGCTCCCGCTCATACCCGCTGTCCCTTGTCCTATCATTAGATGACACTGAGCAGAGCCTGGCTCCATCCTCCTGACGCCCGCCCTTCACATATTGATCAACATTAATGGGGTCACCCCTCAGTCTCCTTTTTTCCAAGCTCAAGAGCCCCAGCTCCCTCAGCCTTTCTTCATAAAGGAGGTGTTCCACTTCCTTCATCATCCTCCTCATTGCTCTACACTGGACTCCATTTTGAAGGAGGGTTTGAGGGTATCTGTGGATGCTGCTTTGGCTTGAGCGTGTCGGTGGAAGCAAGGACAACCCTTGTGTTATGAAAAATTACACAATTGACAGAGCCCTGGAAGGGGCTGCCCAGGGGGTTGTGGAGTCTGTCTCCTTCTCTGGAGATGTTTAAACCCTCCTAGATGTGTTCAGGAGTGACTGGATCTAGGGGATCCTGCTTCTTTCAAAGTTTTTGAGATGTCTTACATGAAGTTGTAGGACTCATGCTTTGCTTTAGCGCTGTTGCGTGTTCCCTGACCCTAAGTCATGGTTTACTGAGCACTTGTTTTCTTTCCCTGATGCAGGAACGAAGCTCCATCATTGGTGACAGCTATCGATGGCCCCACGTTATCCCCTACGTCCTAGAAGATAGCCTGGGTACAATGTTTGCCCTTGACAATGCCTATATGTCATGATGATTGAAATGTTAAGTTCAGGTTGATAAAGATCCTGTGGCATCCTTTTCTCCTAAAAGCCCAGGACTGTCGTTTCCCACTAGGTCTGCACAAGCAGTGTTGGTGCTGGCTCTCACCTCCTTTCTGTGGCAGTTCTTCTTCTGCCATTGCTGTGGCCCAGCAGATCGATTCTGTTTGAGAAGTGCATGTCTGAGACACTGGACCGGACTTGCCAGGGCCCATCCCTGGAGGTGCTGAAGGACAGCCGGGCTGTGGCCCTTAGTGCTCTGATGTGGTGATGTTAGGTCATGGGCTGGGCTGAATGATCCTAGAGGTCTTTTCCAGCCTCAATAATTCAGTGTGACTCTGTCTGAGATATCAGTCTCTCCTAAGCAGAAGGAAAACAGGGCACTGAAGGTCTTCTCAAGGAAAGGCCATTGACAGCATCACAGCCTCAGTGGCAAATTGGCATCCTGGCAGGCAGTGCATCTTGCAGTGACACTGCTGAGTCCCCCAGGGTGGGCCAGGGGCACATCATGGTCTGTGCCCATCGTTTTCAGTCCTGCTGGCTGTGGCTCTGCACAGCAGAGGCGAGTGATGAGACAGGGAGCTTGACTTCTTGCTGTGTACAACATGGGGAGACTCTGCCCTCCCGACATGATGTGGGGTCATCTTTCTGGTACGGGACAGGGGAAGACAATGAATCCCTCACCTCCAGTTTCCATTCCGATCTAAACTGGGTTCACAGAATTCACAGGATTGTCCAGGTTGGGAAAGACCTTTAAGATCGTCAAGTCCAATGTTGACCTGAACCTACTGAACTACCTCTAAAGAGCCATGTCCCTGAGCACCACATCCAAATGATTTTAAAACACATTTGGGGTGATGTTGGAGGATCTGGTTTAGGGATGAACTTGTAGAGTAGGGTTGCTGGTTGGACTTGATGATCCTAAGGGTCTTTTCCAACCTGAATGATTCTGTGGTGACTCAAGCACCATGGCTGGAACCATGCAAGTCGCTTAGAGGTGATAACCCAGCTATAACCTTAGCAGTTCCAGTCCTGGAGAGATTCGGTGAGAGACCTACAGCCCACACTAGGTAAAATCAGGTATCTTCATCCCCTGTTCATTTAAGACCTGCTCACATCAATCTCAGCCAAGTACATGAAGGAACTGACAACCCTCAGAACCATGCACACTCGTGTTCAATACACTCATCATGTCATATTTTATACAGAAATGTTGCGTGGAAACAAAACAAGATGAAGACAGAGGGTCACGACAGCCTAATTCATGTTTCTAGGTCCCCACTCAGCTCTTAATCCAATACAGCACCTGCTTACTTGGATCAAAGCTCGCTGGAGCCAGACCTCAGGGCTTGCTCCGCGTGAGCAACAGCACAAACGCGTTGGCTGAGCATCGACTCTTTGCTTTGCAGAAATGAACGCCAAGGGACTCATCCTCAAGGCGTTTGAGCAGTACCGGCTGAAAAGCTGCATCGACTTCAAACCCTGGGAAGGGGAGAAGAACTACATATCGGTGTTCAAAGGCAGTGGGTAAGAGCAGTAATGGCAACGTTCATCCTGTTTCACTGCCGGCCATTGCCATGGCCAGTAGCCACTCGTAAATTCATATATCTGGTTGATTCTCACCTCGTATTTATGTAGCGTCTGGTTTTCCATCCTTTTATTTTAACTCAAAATTCTAGTAGTTTCCAAACTACTTGTATTAACTACAACGAAGCTTGGGAAGGGTCTGGAGAATCAATCTGATGAGGAGAGACTGAGAGAGTTGGGGCTGTTTAGTTTGAGGAAGAGGAGGCTGAGGTCAGACCTCATCGCTCTCTACAACTATCTGGAAGGACACTGTAGAGCTGCTGGTGCTGGGCTCTTCTCACAGGTCATTAGCGACAGAACCAGAGGGAAGGTCTTCAAGCTCCAACAGGGGAGGGTTAGACTCCCCCATGTGATGCTTGTGAATTACAGAAATGCAAGAGCCTCACACGTGATCAGGACCTGCAAAGCTCACAGAGCAGCCTGAGAACCCACGGTGAATGTGCCATTCCACCTGACTTTTCTCATGTAGAGCCAAATGGAGAATGGGACCTGGGGGTCCTGGTGGCCAGCAGGATGACCAGGAGCCAGCAATGTGCTCTTGTGTCCAAGAGGGTCAACAGCATCCTGGGGTGGATCAAAATGGGGGTGGTTAGCAGATCAAGAGAGGTTCTTCTCCCCCTCTACTCTGCCCTGGTGAGACCACAGCTGGAATATTGTGTCCAGTTCTGGGACACTGACTTCCAGAAGGACATGGAGTTTCTTGTGAGAGTCCAGCTCAGAGCTACAAAGATGACGAAGGAAGTGGAGCATCTCCCTTATGAGGAGAGGCTGAGGGAGCTGGGTCTGTTTAGGTTGGAGGAGACTGAGGGGTGACCCCATTAATGTCGATAAATATGGAAAGAGTAGGTGTCAGGAGGATGGACCCAGGTTCTGCTCAGGGGCATCTAATGATAGGACAAGGGGCAGTGGGTGTGAGCTTGAACAGAGGAGGTTCCATATAATATCAGAAGGAACTTCTTCATAGTGACGGTGACAGAGCCCTGGAAGGGGCTGCCCAGGGGGGTTGTGGAGTCTCCTTCTCTGGAGACGTTTAAAACTCTCCTGGATGTGTTCCTGTGTGACTGGATCTAGGTGTTCCTGCTGTGGCAGGGGGATTGGACTGGATGATCTTTCGAGGTCCCTTCCCATCCCCAACGTTGTGTGATTCTGTGACTTTTCTCGTGAAGAGCAGGGTCTGCGAGAGCCAAACGGTGGGCAGGTCAGGGAGGATCAACACTACTTCCAGCACTTCCATGTGGAAAATCAGTTTTTCCTGGAGCTCTCCCCGAGGTCAGTTCAGCTCTGTGACTCTGGTCACAGCACATGGCAAAGGGAATCCATGCAGAAGTGGATTGGTGCTGATCCCTGGCTAACTAGCTGGGTGCTGGGAGGTCAAAGTATCTGCGTGCTTGTATTGATGATCTCTGATAATATGGGAAATCATTTACTAGCAGGACCTCAGTACCACAACGTGCCTGAAACAAGTGTCCATCACTCGTGATGACCCTATCTACTTCCAGCCCTCCTTCTAAACAGAAAGCTGGTGAGATTAGTCAGAGCAGGTCCTTCCCTGTTCCTCCAGCCTCTGATAGAGCAACTTGCAATGCAGCAAGCACTGAATCCGAGGAGACACTGCTCTTATGTGCTTGGGGAAGCTGAGATTTTCCCCCATATCCTTCCAATTCCTAATGTGCTGTGATTCTGAGACTTCTGCACATGGTGAGAAAAAGCTGCCTGATCAGCACAAGGCTCTGTTTGAGGGAAGCCTGTGAGATGATGGGCACCACACGTGCTCCTTCCCAAAGCTCATGCCGTGACTTTAATGAGCGATCAATAACTACAGCCCAATCTGCTCTGTGGAAGGAGAAACACTGGCGAGTAGACTGCGCTGAGAAGGTGCAGGGCTCAGGAGCCCTTGGTGTGCCTGTGGTTCTGTATTTGTGGGGTGACAGGGCTGCGAATCCTGCGGCATTTTATGTGCCTGATTGATTTTATGGACTTCCTCGGGTAAGCGCTGGTGTCCTTGCTGCAGCACCCTGTGCTTGCTGAGTTGTGGGCATGGGCTGCTGTTTTATTGGCCTGTGCCAATAGCTCACAGAGCTGTTTTTATCTTGTGATAAGAACTTCCAGGGCTCTGTCACCCTCACTGGGAAGAAATTCCTTCTCATATTGACGTGGAACCTCCTCTGTTCCAGCTCACACCCACTGCCCCTTGTCCTATCTCTGGGTGCCCCTGAGCAGAGCCTGGCTCCATCCTCCTGACACCCGCCCTTTCCGTATCTATCAACATTAATGAGGTCACCCCTCAGTCTCATTTTTTCCAAGCTCAAGAGCCCCAGCTCCCTCAGCCTTTCCTCATCAGGGAGGTGCTCCACTGCCTTCAGCATCTCTGTGGCTCTCTGCTGGAGTCTCTCCAGCAGTTGTGTGTCCTTCTGGAACCGAAGGAAAAAGCAGTAGAGAAGCAGCTGCAAGGGCAGATGTGAGAATGTGCATGAGAAGAGGGCAGATCTAGAGCAGATTTGAGGAAGAAAATCCTCCCTGTGAGGGTGCTGTCACCCAGGAAAGTTGTGGCTCCTCCATCCCTGGAAGTGCTCAAGGCCAGGTTGGATGGGGCTCTGAGCAACCTGCTCTGGTGAGAGGTGTTGCTGCCCATGGCAGGGGGTTGGAACTACATGATCTATAAGGAACTAGATGATTCCAACCCAGACCACTCTGTGATTCTGTGGTTCTCTGACATAAGCCTGGCTCCCCTTGCAACAGGGACAGGCTCCAAGTGTGCTCCAAGTCACTAACTGTGCTCCAGCTTCCAGTTGTTTACTCACAGTCAACACCATCGCTTTAAATAATTGAGCTGTAGCCTTGAATGTTTAGCAGAGCACCGACAGCATCCTCACCAGTGTCTTCTGTCAACCACCTTCTACTAAAGCAACCCCATTGAAACCAGTAGAGGCAGCGCAGGGGAGCTGCTTGTTCATTGAAACAGCAGAATGTGAGAGGAAAGGGGCCGGTGAGGAGCAGAGCGATAAAAGCAGCACTTTCTGCAGCAAAACGTGTCTTCCAGTTAAAAACCTGCCTGTTGAACTGGCTGATTCTGGAGCCCTGCTGCGGGGACAGTGCGTGTCTCACAGAGCCCACTCCCATTCTGTTTCAATGCCAGCTGCTGGTCCTTTGTGGGGAACCAACAGTGGGGCTTGCAGCAGCTCTCCATCGGAGCCAACTGTGACAGGATCGGGACGATCCAGCACGAGTTCCTGCACGCCCTGGGATTCTGGCACGAGCAGTCGCGGTCCGATCGGGATGACTACGTGTCCATCGTCTGGGACAGGATACAGGATGGTCAGTCACTCTCCTGCTTTTCCTTTTTGGGATCTGAGGGTTTAGCTGAGAAACGTCCCTTCCAGCCATCCTTCCTGCAGTCACTGTCTTCTTACCTTGCTTTATTTATCAAAGAAATTAAAGGTCAAGTGGCATCTATTAGGGACCAAAAGCTTGTTGGTTGGTGCTGAGCTCATTTCTTGTGCCACAGTAGTTTCCAGAGCCATGACTAGAGTCTGAGTCTTGTTCATGTCAGGCACTGGAATGGGCTGCCCAGGGTGGTGGTTGAGTCCCCATCCCTGGATGAGTTTAAAAGATGCTTAGATGTAGTGTTGGGGGATCTGGTTTAGGGGTGACCTTGTAGAGTGGAGTTGATGGTTGGACTTGATGATCCCAAGGATCTTTCCCAACCTGAATGGTTCTATGGAGGGATCTGGTTTAGGAGTGACCTTGTAGAGTGGGAGGAGAACTTTTCTTGATCTGCTAACCATCCCCCCTACTGATCTACCCCAAGATGCCGCTGGCC
Source organism: Phoeniculus purpureus (assembly GCA_028565055.1). Classification (NCBI taxonomy): domain Eukaryota; kingdom Metazoa; phylum Chordata; class Aves; order Bucerotiformes; family Phoeniculidae; genus Phoeniculus; species Phoeniculus purpureus. Next base: position 4,648 of record JAOXOE010027602.1, on the reverse strand, counting down.
TTCTTGGCCACAAGGGCCCATTGCCGGCTCATTGCCATCCTGCTGGCCACCAGGATGATACTCAAGTGTTTTGTTTTGTAGTCTTTTAGTGACACTTAACTTCCAGAATTTAACCCGGCGGATATTTTCTGGGGGATGAGCAACAAAAAGACATCAGTAGCTACGCAGCGGAAGGCAAAAGTTTTACCCACTTTAATTCAGCCAGAGCCAGGAACTATCCCGTGACAAGTGTAACTCACTGCAGCAGTTCCAAATGGCCAACAGCCACCTGTTGTTGAAGAGTCAGCAGAACATAATGGAAATCAAATAGGAGAGTCTCAGTCATTCTCTGCAGTAAATACTTGCATATGCAACTGAGTATTGATCACGACTGCATTAGATAGAATCATAGAGTCATAGAATCATTGGGGATTGGAAGGGACCTCGAAAGATCATCTAGTCCAATCCCCCTGCCACAGCAGGATCTTTCAAGGTCCCTTCCACTCCCTAATGTTCTGTGATTCTGTGTCATTTTAAGGCTGTGCATCAAAACCTTGTCCTCTTATCAGTAATCAATCTTTCCTTTTGTTTTTCCCATTTAGGGAAAGGTCATAACTTTGAAAAATACGATGACGAGACAACGGACTTCCTGAACGTTCCCTATGACTACACTTCTGTGATGCACTACAGCAAGAACGCCTTCAGGAATGGGACTTTACCCACTATCCTCACTAACATTCCAGACTTCATGGATGTGATAGGACAGCGAATGGACTTCAGTGATTATGATCTTCAGAAACTGAACCGGCTCTACAACTGCTGTAATGGTCCCCATTGCTTTGAAGTTATTTTGCTCCTGGTGTTTCAAATCACAGAATCATTCAGGTTGGGAAAGACCCTTGGGGTCATCGAATCCAACCATCAACCCTATTTTACAAGGTCACTCCTAAACCAGATCCCTCCATAGAATCATTCAGGTTGGGAAAGACCCTTGGGATCATTGAGTCCAACCATCAACTCTATTCTACAAGGTCACCCCTAAACCAGATGCCCCAACACTACATCTAAGCGTCTTTTAAACTCATTCAGGGATGAGGACTCAACCACCGCCCTGGGCAGCCCGTAAGTGAGGCTAGTACTGGACTCATCCAGGCACAAGCAAAAGACGCGAACGTGTTTGGAGATGTGAGCTGTATTGGAGCCACGATTAACAGTGGTGGAGCTCGAAATAGCAGAGCCCTCCTGCAGAATCTCTGCTGCAGAGCAGCTTTCTGAGCAGTTTCATCTGACCTTTCGTTAAAACCAGCTTCCCTCAGCAGCTGATATTTGTGGATCCCTCGGGTGGCTCTTTAAAAACATGTGCTTCTCCACAGAGCTGTTTGGTTTTCCACCCCATTATTCTGTCTTAAAAATCTGCTTGAGAGGAGGGATCCAGTGGTCCCAAAGGCACCTTTGCCAGAAGCCTTGTTGTCTCCTCAGTTCAGCATCTTGAAAATCAAGGTTTGCTTGTGGCAGTGCAATAACTTCTGCTTGGCTGTGTTTCCACACCAGCACTTGAGCTGATAGATGGAGATCTGCAGTAGCTGTGTGCAGACTGGCCCAGAGAAAGCAGCAGAGAGCTGCAAAGATGATGAAGGGAGGGGAGCTTCTCCCTGATGAGGAAAGGCTGAGGGAGCTGGGGCTCTTGAGCTTGGAGGAGACTGAGGGGTGACCACATTAATGCTGATAAATATGTGAAGGGTGGGTGTCAGGAGGATGGAGCCAGGCTCTGCTCAGGGGCATCTAATGATAGGACAAGGGGCAGTGGGTGTCAACTGGAACAGAGGAGGTTCCACATCAGTGTGAGAAGGAACTTCTTCATGGTGAGGATGACAGAGCCCTGGAAGGGGCTGCCTGGGGGGGTTGTGGAGTCTCCTTCTCTGGAGATGTTTAAAACCCACCTGGCCATGTTCCTGTGTGACTGATCTAGGGGATCCTGCTGTTGGGGGGGATTGGACTGGATGATCTTTCAAGGTCCCTTCCAGTCCCTAACGTTCTGTGATTCTGTGAATGGGAAGCCTTGGGATGTGAATACGGGAGGGTTGGGGCTGGCACTAGAGTTCCTTTTATAAATCACAGCTGAGATATGATAATTAGCTGGCACCCTCCTGCTCCTGCTAAGTGCCCGGAGCACTCCTGGCATCATCTTATCAATGGCAGCGTTAATCAGCACGAGTTTCGAGTTCCTGAGCACTACTGCCATGACCCACGCTGCTCCTTGGATCTGCTGATTCTGCAATTACCTGGTATTTGCACTCGGTCTCTCTCTGGTCTCTCTCTCCCTTCTCTCGGCTTTGGTCACTGAGGACTGACAGGTACGTGGTATGACAGAGATTCCTTTTCATTTCTCAATGTTCCAGCCTCCTCCCTGAGTTTCATGGACACCTGCAGTTTTGAACTGGAAAATATCTGTGGCATGATTCAAAGTGCGGCTGATGACGGCGACTGGCAGCGTCTGTCTCGCGCTCCCGCTGGCCCGAGCACCGATCACACCAATATGGGAGAGTGCAGAGGTACGAGATAAGAAGTGCCCTTACCCCTCTGTTCTGCGATCTTGGCCTTGCTCGCTCTCCGTTTGTTGGCAAACGATGGCTGAGTTTTTAACTAAGTGACGCGAACCTCCAGACTTGGGGAAATCACGTGGAACGTTTGACTTGCTGCTTGTTATTGGAGCAGGCTGAGTAGCCACTGGCGTGACTGAGTAGCCACCAGTGTGACTGAATAGCCACCAGTGTGATGGAACAGCCATGAGTGTCATTGAATAGCCACCAGTGTGACTGAATAGCCACAAGTGTGGTGGAACAGCCACCACTGTGACCGAATAGTCACCAGTGTCATTGAATAGCCACCAGTGTGCAATCACAGAAGGCCAAGTCCATTCTGGGCTGCAGCAAAAGAACTGTGGCCAGCAGATCCAGACTGGGGATTCTGCCCCTCTGCTCTGCCCTGGACTAGATGATCTTTCGAGGTCCCTTCCAATCCCTAACGGTCTGTGATTCTGTGGTCTCAGCTGGAGGGGTGGGTCCAGCTCTGGAGCCCCCAGGACAAGCAGGATGCAGACAGACTGGAGTGTGTCCAGAGGAGGGGTCACTACAATGATCAGGGGATGGAGCATCTCTTGTGTGAGGACAGGCTGAGAGAGCTGGGGCTGTTCAGACTGGAGAGAAGGCGGCTCTGGGGGGGACCTTCTTTTGACTTCCCAGTACCTGAGAGGGGCCAACATGAAGGCAGGGGAAGGTCTTTTCAAGAGGGTTTGTACAGAGAGGACAAGGAGCAGTGGGTTCAAGCTGGGAAAGGAGAGATTGAGGCTGGAGATTAGAGCAAAGTTGTTCAAGGTGAGGGTGGCTAATGGCTGGACTGGGCTGTCCGGGGAGGTGATGGGAGCCCCATCCCTGGAGTCACTTCAGGTCAGTCTTGATGAGGCTCTGAGCAGCCTGACCTAGGTGGAGTGTAGGGAGGTTGGTCTAGATGACCTCCAGAGGTCCCTTCCAGCCTAGAACAGTCTATGAGTTTATGTCTCTGTGAGTATCTCACCTCTTCAGAGCTGTGCTTGAGTCTCAGTGTCACACCCTGCCACAAGCGCTCCACGAATGATTTAACCCAGCCCGAGGAGCACGGCCACGAGCAGAACACACAGTGTGTTGCTGGTTCCTGCCTAGTGCAAGGACGAGTTTGCATAACCTATCACCACAGAGAAAACAGGAGAACACCTCTGACCAGGAACACCCTGACAGAAGACACAGGGTGATGAGAGAGTCCATAACAAAAGGAGAACCCAGCTGGAACTGTCACAGCAAATATCTTCTAAACTCACAGTCCAGGTCACTATCCGGGTCAGACCCATTGCCTGCAGCAGTCTGTCTGCAGAGAGGGAGAAGGAGAGTCCTGTCAAGAGAGAGACAGCACAACTCCATCTCCCCAGGGAGTCTCTGCAAGCAGCCTCCCTTCCATGCTGTGATGCTGCTTCAAGAGCTTCCTCCTGCAGCGGACACCTGTAGTTAGCCAGACTCTCTCTCAGGGTTGCTTAGTTCTGGGAAAGTGACCCAGGGGAGCAGTTTTGTCCACTTGCCCCAAGAATCAGGGCATTGCCAGTCTCTCACAGGAAAAAGGAGTCATCCATGTGTCAGCCTGAGCTCTCAGCTCCACTACAAAACCCTCTAACCTGTGGCAGAGGCACAGCTGCTCTTCTCAGCAGTGGTTCAGCAGCTCGTTGGAACGGGCTGGCATTTAGAAACGATGCCCAGTATCAGGGCTCAGGCGAGCGATGAACTGAGAACACAGCCAGCTTTTCCTGGACCTGTCAGAGAAAACCTCAGGAGTTCAGGAGCTGAAACCAGAGAGAGAACCAGCTGTGAATTGGTGGCACTGGGTTAGGAGTAAAGAGCAACGGACTTGTGTACCAAGAGCTAGAGGTAGGATAACGAGGGCCAACAGCATCCTGGGGTGGATCAGGATGGGGGTGGTTAGCAGATCGAGAGAGGTTCGTCTCCCCACCCCTACTCTGCCCTGGTGAGACCACATCTGGAATCTTGTGTCCAGTTCTGGGCCCCTCCGTTCCAGAAGGACACAGAGCTGCTGGAGAGAGTCCAGCACAGAGCCACAGAGATGATGGAGTGGAGCATCTCCCTGA
>JAOXOE010027601.1:0-17998 GCA_028565055.1 Phoeniculus purpureus | reverse complement strand
CAGCTATCTGCTCCAAGTGATTTCTTAGGAGTCAAATTTGTGTTGTTGGATACATGTATGTCAGCATCAGAGTAGATGGTCTGTTCACATACAAAATCTCGCACTGATTGAGTATTGGCTCAATTATGAATCTCAAATAGAGTTTAAAATAACACTTTTGGTTTGCCTGTGAATCCATATAAGTCAAATGCCAATTACATAAGTCTGTAATACGAACCATTATGTCTTTCATACTATAGCATAGTACGCTATTTATCAGTTGAAAAACATTACTTGGAAAACATTACTTGAAAACCTCTGAGCACAGACCTAATACTTTTTTATATAATACATTAAGGTAGGCTTCTATTAAAGGACCAGAAATTTACTGTGGTTATAGTGTCTCAAGTATTATGGGATTATATAAAACACTAGAGGGGAAGAAAGCCTTACATAACTGCTTGTTTTGCTTTTTCTTTTCCTGGAAGTGGGGAACAGATGAAACAAGCCCTGATTTGTTCTAAAGCTGTAAACAAAACCAAACCTGAATTTGAGACCCATTTGTCAAGCTTGGCTTAGGCACAAATACAAATAAGAGTCACTACAAATTAATTCAATTTATGCTTTATCACTGAGAAAAAGGCTGTCTTAGCAAGAGCAAAGTAAGAGCCAGATGAGTTCTATGAGAAAATGGAAAGTATTTTACCTTTTCTTGCCAGAAAAACTGTTAAATATAGTACTTTTGAAAAGATAAATATTTAAAAGAAGAAGCGTACAGATTTTTGTGGCTTTGCAACTGAAGAAAACCATTTTATTTCTTTTTTCACGTGTTTATCTTTGAGCCAACTTTCTGCAGGCCTGATATCACCTACAGGTCTCATAAATCATATTTCTGCAAATGCTGAGACCAGTACAATTTTTCTGTTGATATGGAGCTGCCTGCAAACTGTCTTTGCTCTAAAATGCCTCCTTAGTAATGATCACCAACTGTTCTTAACACCTGTGACTGAAATGCAACAGATCCTGGAAGACCTGGAGCAGGAAATAAAAAAGTGCATCAGAAGTAAGCAGGCCACCAGAGAGTCAAGCTGATCATTAGGTGCTAAAAGCAGAGGTGAGGAAAAACACAGTCCTTCATTAGCAGAAGAAAAACAAGTATCTGCAGCTTCACTTCCAGAAGGTGCACAGAGCTGGCAATCTCTAGCACGTAGGATTGCCTTAGCCTTACTAGACTCATCACACTTTACCAGCCCTTCTCTTCAATTTCAGAGGATATAGAACCCTTTTATTTCCAAATGTCAGAAAACATAGTAAATTGTTGACAGGAATTCCAACTATGAAAATAAGTTTGGTATTACATAATTATGGGAGCAGCACTGTTTGTTAAAGCTAATTAACTAGCTAATTGGAGATGAGTTATTTCTCCAGTGGTCTTGTGTATTTGCTCCCCTCCAAGGTAAGCAATGAGGTAGTGATACCCTATTTTTGTGGAGGAAGCAAGCTAGGGTCTCTTTAACAAAGGAGGGCCATAATTGGTCTGATGGGAAGCACCCATCTCTAACAGGATCCTAATAGCTCACTGGACCAACTTGTCCAGGATTCTCATGGGAGTTGGACTGCTCTGCTCAGGAAGTGTGTCACTGAAGGAGAAGATACTGTTTGTGCTGTTGTGGATACTTCCTGATTTAGGGCTTCACTATCACATAAGTATGGCAGTTCGAGTAGGGGTCTCAAACCCTGACTCTCTTTAGGTGCAGGTGTGATTTTAACTGAACCAATTTGACTTGTTAATGTCAAGACACTACATTCCTTGCTCCAGATCATTTATTGAGCCTGCAGTCTATGGTGGGTTGAAGACTCAGTGAGATCTCAGATAGAATCTGCCAGACGATGGATAGCTTAGGGAAAGTGAAGGGGGTTTGTTAAATCTATAACTACATACAGAAAGAAGAAAAAAACTAAGTTAGTGCATGTAAACTAGAAACTCCATCACAAATGCCATCACATATTCTGAGAAAAATATAATGGGAGATTACTACCATATTAGTCTTTGGGTTTTTACATTAGAGGCCGGAGCAAAGCATGTCAGTCAAACAGAGAGGGGTACAACCATCCTTTCTTCTGTTTGTTCTGAGACACTTACCAGGTCTCCCATGAGTTGCACACTATGGTCTGCAGATGCAGAATCCTCAGCTGTTCCAGACTGCCAAACTCTTCAATTCTTCAGCATAGCTTGTCTGGCAAAATGCTGATTGGACAGACTCAATTCCTCAGAGCCTGAACATGCTTTTTTAAAAGGAACAAATCTCTTTTGTTACCAAAGGTTTAAGGATCCTTGAGTCCACCTGCTTCTTGCAGAACAGACAATTTAGCTAAGCGTGAAGGAATCCTCAAATGCCTCTCCCAAGGCTTCTTCTCTCCCCAATACCCAAGCATCCTCAGCTTTGCTCAGCAGCAGAAATCACAGTCTCTCTTCCTACTGATCAGTGGCTGAAAGATGACAGTGGCCTCATGGCCAACCACATGACGAGCTCGAGATGGCAACGGCTGCATGAGTGGTGTCAGCAGGGATCTCCCCCATGCTGCAAATGTGGCCAAGAGAGTTCCATTCCCCTCCTGTCTCTCTCTCTCTCGTTCTCCCTCTCTCTCTCTCTCTCTCTCTCTCTCTCTCTCTCTCTCTCAGTTACAGGGGAAAGAGGAGTGTTTTTCAGCTCATCACAGGTCACTGGATACTGCTTTGGGTCGCTAAATGAAGGGAGGAATCAGCACTAAATTCTTGTTTCTCGGCCCACTTTTCCAGCTTGAGGGGCCGGGCCAGGATGGGGCCTGCTTCTTGACCTGTCACCCCCAGGCAGAAAGGAACTGCTGCCCCGACTTGCCTCTGGGAGGGCAGAGGGGCCATAGCAGGCCACCATGTCCCCTCCTGTCCCGTCCTTTTCCTTCCTCTCCGGCCTTTGAAGTGTCGGTGGCAGAAGATGGAGCTCCACGTTGATGGGTCAAAGCTCCCGAAAGAAAAAAGGGCCTGGGCTGGGTCATCAGCCCTCTTTCATAGTGTCACCTAGTGCCCACCCCTCCCAGGACACGTCACCAGAAGAACTTTCTTAAAGGAAAATGCACATTTCTCTTCATGAAAGCACAACTCCATACATCTGAAAATTCTGATGATATTCAAACCATAACAGCCCAAGTTCATAGAATCATAGAATCATGTAATCATTAGGGATTGGAAGGGACCTCGAAAGATCCTCCAGTCTGATCCCCCTACCACAGCAGGATCACCTAGATCAAGTTGCACAGGAACACATTCAGGTGGGTTTTAAGTGTCTGCAGAGAAAGAGACTCCACAACTCCCCAGGGCAGACTGGGGTTCCATTGCTCTGTCACCCTCAGTGTGAACAATTTCCTTCTCATATTTATATGGAACCTCCTATGTTCCAGCTTACACCCATTGCCCCTTGTCCTGTCACTAGAAGACATTGAAAAGAGCCTGGCTCCATCTTCCTGACACCCACCCTTTATAAATTTATAGACATTACTGAGGTCACCCCTCAGTCTCCTCTTGTTCAAGCTAAAGAGACCCAGATCGCTCAGCCTCTCCTCATCAGGCTTCATCATCCTCATTGCTCTATTGCTGGACACCCTCCTGCAGCTCGGTGTCCTTTTTGAACTGAGTGGCCCAGAACTGGACACAGTACTCCAGATTTGGTCTCACCAGGGCAGAGTAGAGTGGAAAAAGAACCTCTCTCCATCTGCTAACCACCCCTGTTCTGATCTACCCCAGGATGCTGTTGGCCCTCTTGGCCACAAGAGCACACTGCTGGCTCATGGTCACCCTACTGTCCACCAAGACCCTCAGGTCCCTTTCTTCTACACTGCTATCCAACAGGTCAGTCCCCAACCTATACTGATACCTGGGGTTGTTCTTACCCAAATGTCAGTATAGGTTGAGGGCTGACCTGTTGGAGAGCAGTTAACTGCATTTATTGATAAAATAATTTAGCTTCAGACTCTCCCCAGCTACATGCCCAGGGTTTGGTACAAGTTGTTGTGAATATCTTTAATTGCATTGGCTGTTGTAAAGTATTGCTGAAATACATTCCAATGAGGACATGTGTGCTCAAATACAACCTTCAAGCCTGTTCTATAGACCTGAAAATTACTCTGGAAAGCAATTGTGACCTGCTAAATGGAAATTACAGCTCTTGGCTCTGTCTTAAATATGGGCTTGCTGAAAAGACAGTACTAGTGTCTGTGTGTGCAGGCAGTCCAATACTCCCCTGACTTCACTCTAGTCCTAGATTTTGAGGTAAGTTCTTCTGCCAAAACATAACTGCTTTCCCATATTTATGATTTGATTTTATGTAATGCAGCATCACTACATACATGGTGCAGTAACAGACCATGGATTTAGACAAGGTTCTTTCTCTGCACATGGACTAGACCTCTGGACTATGAAAGCTTTTTTCACAAGAAATCACTCAGAATAAACACAGAACAGCCTACAAGAAATCTTCTGTTCGGGCTGTTCCCAAAATACAGTACAACTAGGTCTAATTCTCAATCTAACTTTCAAGAGTCTCTGCAGAGATTCCATGCAGATCCAGTTGTTGAATCATTACTGTAATTAACCATGTAATTGTATATTTGCAGCAGCCACAGAGGGGAAAAAGTGAATACATAGCCTAAATGGAACTTAAATCTGTGTCCTATTGGGGTTTCTGACCATTTTTCCCAAGCCACATTTAATCTTGCAAAAAAAAAATCTCCATTATAGATCCATATATAACTCATTAGAGCAAACTGTGTGGTTGCAATAGTGGATATGCATGACTGGGTAAAGGAAATTAATGAAGTAACTGAGCGATATTTTACATGAGGCCGTTAATCCCTTTTTAATAAAGGGGCTTTGGAAAAGTACTTTAGAGGAAAAAATAACAGTGTTGTTTTTAGGCTTTGTTGTTACCAATATAAAATATCAGATTCATTGGCCACTATCATTAAATTAAACAGGCACAGAACTCCTGGTGGGAGTGATATATGGAGGGGCTGGATGGAAAGGCTTGTTTCTAACTGTGGTAATATCAAGGATCATGATAGAGACACAAAAAGGAAACAGCTCAGCAAATTATGTGATTAACTCTACACAGTGTTATTAGTGGGACTGCTAATAATTATTTTCTGACCATGCAGTTATTAAATATATTAAATAAAACTCCTTAACAAACATCTACTCAGTTTAATATTAACTCTAAGTCATCTCACAAATACAACTCGTTTTCACATCCTTCCAGTGGCATGGGCCATATAAACTAGTGAGCAGGATGCTAATGAATTTTCTGTCTGATCACCTTAACTGAAATGCACCTCATAAAGTCATGATCTCTCAGCATATGTGCTTCTCTTCTCCATTAATTGGCTATTTTACATCTCAAGCTTGCTCTTAGACCTTGCAGTTCTGGATTTGCCCACAGGCCCATCTGTGGGGGCAAGTGTGAAGTGCAGAACCAATAGAGATAGCTTATTTTGGCACTTTCCATGTCAGTCATCTTCCATACACTCGAAGTCTGAGCAAGGTTAAAGCAGTGCTTACTTAGATATTGAAGTCAAAACGTAGTGACGTGTATTTCTGTGGTTGGACTTGATCATCTCAAAGGTCTTTTCCAACCTAAATGAGTCTATGATTCCATGGTTCTGCGTTTGATAAACTGGAAAAAGGTTTGATGCTGCGTTCTCAGCACAGCCCCACCTTTTCCCCTTGAAGATTATTTGACTTCACTTGCTACCGTGACAACGAGATCTGAAATGCTTCATAACATACAGAGGCACAGCACAAGCCGTTTGCTTGCAATCCTACTAAGGTAGCAGTGAAAGCTGAAGTAACTTCCCTGCTAGTAATCAATAACCATGGGGCTTCTGTCTGCTGAAAGCGCACACTTCTAACAACCCTACCCATTAGAAATTACATATACTTCTAATAGTAAGGAATGCAGATATATCTAGGAATAGTTGTGCTGAATGTGTATTTGGTATGGATAGATGGACAAATATCTAGTTAGAAAGACACTAGAGAACTTCCATGCGATAGAGTAGTTCCAGTGCATATAGATTTCATGTAAATGAACTGTAAATTAAGTGAAAGGCAGGGAAGGCAAAGATTGGCCACCAACATCTTGAGTATCATGTCCAGTTTTGGGCATCTCAATACAAGACAGATGTGGAGGTGCTGGGGCAGGTGCGGAGGAAGAGAACTAAGCTGGTGAAGGGCCTAGAGAATAAATCTCATGAGAAAAGACTGAAAGAGCTGGGGCTCTTTAGTTTGAAGAAGAGTAGGCTGAGACCTCATCACTCTCTACAACTACCTGAAATAACACTGTGGAGAGGTTGGCGCTGTTCTCTTCTCACAAGCAATTAGTGATAGAACAAGAGGGAATGGGTTGAAGTTACAACAGGGTAGGTTTAGGCTTGATATTAGGAAGAATTTTTTCTTCTACGAAAGGATGGTCAGGCACTGGAATGGGCTTTCCAGGGTGGTGGTTGAGTTGTCATCCGTGAATGTGTTTAAAGATCATTTGGATGAGGTATTGAGGGATCTGGTTTAGGGGTGAACTTGTAAGGTAGGGTAGACAGTTGTACTCAATGATCCCAGGGGTCTCTTCCAACCAGAGTGACACAGTGATTCCTTTCCAGTGCTTTCTCCTTAACAGATGTCATATGCAGACCCTTCTGAAATAAGCAGGGTCTCCTTAATCCCAAAGGATAGACAGCAAACGGAGACACTGGCTACACATCTGGGAGTGTGAGGAAGTACAGGTGAACTAACTTACTGGAAGAAATGCAAAGGAAGTTAAGGAAAATCATGGCAGATGGAACAATTTTTCCTTCAGAACTCATACTCAAAAAAGGCATCAAGCTAGTTGAACTGTTTCTAAAAATTTTGAATCCACATCTAACTTAAACTGCATCTCTTATTGCAATAAGAATTTTACTTTACATGTTGCTGGATTGCGGGGGTTTTATAAAAGTTATTTACATGTTGTGCTTCTGCCCATGAAAACACTGCCAAGATAAGCACTGTTTCAGTTTGGTAGGTAGTTGAATTTCCTACTGCAAACTATACTAATATCTAATTCCATAAAATGTTAAAAGAAGTCAAGTAATTTTTCATCAGGAATATTTAAATACTTTTAAAATGTTATAATGAAACTGGTGTTTGTGAGGTTTTCAGACCATTCATGGAAAGTAGGTAACATTTTTAATTCTTTCACTAAGAAATTTAAACTGAAATGAAATAATTACTGTTTATAGTAGACCGTATCAGTAACAGTTGCATTTTTGCATAAGCATTCATTGATTGAAAAGTGCTTGATGTTGTTCTGAGACATGGTACTTGAAAAAAAACTGACCAGTGTAGTTAATATAGGACCAGATACAAAAATCAGGAGCCTATAGAATTGTTATATAGTACCAGAAGATGTGAGATTAACACTGTACTATTAGTAAGGCACTCATTAGATAAAATTTTTGATTGCTGATTGGTTTTTATTGTCTGAAATATTAAACACAGGTTCTCAGCACCATACAGTACATTATGCCAGAAGATTTGTAGGTTACATCATTTACATTGGTGGTCTTTTTTTTTCCACACAAATTAACTTTTAAAAAACTCACCTTCTTTTTCCCCTTCCATGTATCAGAGGCACGTGCAGACTCAAAGAATGCAAGGACAAAGTGCATATTCAGTGCACACTAATGTGTAGACAAGACTTACACAATTACAATTTGCTATATATTCTTGATAAAATATTGCCTACTCAAAGCAGACTTCTTACTCGGACTACTGTTTACATTGAGAGATCCAAAATAAACACACCCTAATTCATGACAGTCTCATGCTGTATAATTTATACTGGTATAAAATGGACAAAAAAAAATCCACTGTTTTGATTTGATAACAGTTCTTTCTATTTTCTTATGAAAACAAGCCCTAGCCCTGCACTGTGTTTGCTAATCTTGCTCAGAGCATGGTATGCCAAGTTCACCAACTCGTGTTTCCTGGGCTAATAGGAAAGGCCAGACCAAGGCAGGCATTGATTTAACTAAGTAATTCGCAAATAACTCTCTAGTTGAATGGCAGTCAAAATGGGAAGTAGGCTTCAGGAAAATTAGTCTAATGCAACAAATAATCACAAAGTTGAAAACTCTAAAAGTGATTACTTCAAGAAAGAGAAGATGTTTGTTCACTTTTATTATCTAATGTAATTTGTATCACTAATAATGTAAATGTGAGAAGACCTTTAAGCCCTTATTTATCAAGCAAAATTGCTTTGAGTTTTTCCCTATTTACCACTTTCAAAAATATTAATAATCAATATCCTGCTCTAATTTTACAGGAAGGCTTAATAAGAGATGTGTTAGGCATATTTATTCTGAGCATCTATATTTGAATAAGAGACATAGGGGTGCAAACCCAAATGTTATTTTTGTTGAATATCCAGAGAATAGGAAATGGACTGTTAATGTACTTTAATGCAAATTAAACAGATCAGCTGAAAGGCTGAGAGGCTCAGAAATCCTCTGTCCTGAGCCTCTCCAGTGTTTTCTTGGATTTTACTACACAGAGTTTGCACTGCCAGTATTTCTCCTGGTCCCCATTCAGCAGAAAGTACCATATAGTTCCTCTGAAATTCTGCCTCCCATTGGCACGTTAACACACTAAGTAATTTACCGGTACAGCTACTATGGTAAAGACTGTGATTTTACTCAAGGCTTAATTAGGCTAGTGAACCCTGTTGAGTAAGAAAGGATTGTATTGGCACAGAGCACTTCCAAGACCCAGAGATCTTGCTGACCCCTCCATACTTGCACGTGGAGTTTGCCAGTTTGCCACCATGCCTAAAAAAGGCAGATTTGCCATTAAGCTCGAAGTTAGTCTATGACACAGACTCAACACAGAGCCAATGCTAATAACGAATCTGAGAGGATATGTTACCTCCTGAAGAAAAACTGGAGGAATAAAAAGTTGCAGTATTTGACCCAGGTTTGGCGCCAAAGAGCTAGCAACTTAGCTATTGCTAAATAAATGCTTAATCCTACGCACACTGCAGTTGAGGTTTTAGTGATCATAAGTAGTGGCAGGGTCCAAACTAAATCTTCATTTAACTAAGACTAAAAACGTGCCGTTTTTAATTTCTGTGTGGTACTGAACAAAATTACTAGAAACACTGACAGAGCCTCCACTGGCTCTCCAGGTTGTGGTTACACTCTATTTCCACACCTTTCTGGAAAAATGGCCTGCAGCAAGGTAAATAAACTGTAAAAAAAAACCTGAGAAGATTCTTCTGCCCCCTCCAGCACACAAAAGGGCTCACACTCTCACACTGCTGAGCATTGAAAAGGTGAAAGTGGATGACAGAGTGCCAATTTGGGCAGAAATGTTCAGCCACTGTAAAATTGCCCCGTATCTCTTTGTTATCTTCTTCGCATCAGTAAATGGGAAGAGGGCACATGCATGGCATTCCATACATACGTATGCTCCTACCCATCCAGGAATACTACGTAGCCCATGAGCTACCTCGGCAATATTTTGCTTCTGATGAACAACCACCTAAGAGATAACTTCTCAGACATAGACCAGCTTCTCAGAGATTAGCCGTATTCTGTGTGAGACTGAGAAATAGGATTGCCATGTTTTGGTGTTAACGGCCATTGCTAGGCCCCCAAAGAGCACAGGACACCAGTCTTCAGCAAAGGGGAGTTAGGCAATTCGAGATAATCGAGAGAGAATTATTTCCACAACTGTGTGTCAGCCCTCAACACACAACCAGTTTCTGACCAAGATTGGGTGAATTAATAATAAACAGATGAGTATGAAAATTAGTGTCATGGGTACCCAAATGAGGAGGAAAAAAGTGTGCAAGATGCAAATTGCTTGGCTGTTCTGGTACAGTGGATGTGCACCAAAACCAGCGTTGTCGGTTTTATCGATGACCCACAGCAAACTCCAGTCTTGTTTTGTCGTTCCCTGAAACATGCCCTTCTCACAGTATCGAGGATCTTGCAGACAGTAAACTTGTTTCTGAGGTAATTCCCAATCATCAGCAGCATAGCTCTGTACAGATACCTTTTTCCTCTGAAGTTCAGGCCTGAAATTTTAGCTATTTCTTTTTTTTTCCAAGGCAGCTAAAAATACGCTGGAAATGTAATGCTGTGTCGGATGACTTCAAAGTTTCTTTCCAGCTCTTTCTATTTCCATTAAATAATTTCTCTCAAGATAAAATCAAATGTGGTTAAAAGCTAAAATTCTGTGTTTACATTGACCCTGACCTCCTTCTCTTTTTGTTTCAAAAACGTCTGCCAAATTCTTCTGACTGTCATACATTTTAAGCATCTATTTGTCATCAGTGTAAAGTGACACAACAGTGAATTTCCACTGCTTTTTTCTTCTCTTTTAAGTGAGATTAGAATATTCTTGTGCCAACATGAATACGTGTGCAACATTAGAGGGGAGGTGGGAAAGCTTGTTGTCTGTATAAAAACACCATAAAGGTTGAAGACAGCAGCAGATTGAAGATTCTTATGTCAATTGAAGGTGCCAAGGTTTTGTAGCATATTTTTTCTTAATTTTTTCTTTTAAGAATTAGTCTAATTTCCTTTCAATAAACCTAAAAAAATTAATCCTTTAAAAAAGTTTTTGCTTGTATTAATTTTTTTCTTAAACCACTTTAAGCAGGAATTATCAAAGGTTTTGCTGAAAGATTTCTAGAGATCTCAGATATGTTTATTACAAGACTTTACAGATTTCTTGAGAAAGTGACAGTTTGATTACTCAACAAAAGCTTCTTTTCACCCAGATGTTCTTTATATACTGGGAGTAAATAGAGAACAACACCAACAGAAGCGAAGTAAACAGACAAAACATCCTCTCACACCCCTTTGCCTGGTATCACTTAGCTTTTGCCTTTACACTTCTCACAGATTGCCACTTAATGAAGACAGAACACAAACACAGTCCCTTCCTCAACCCTTTCTCACAAATATGTTAGAAAGAGGACAGACAGTACCATTTGCGATGCAGTTTAAAAGGCCAATCCCACCAGCAGGCCTGGTAAAACAGGACAGAGACATGGCTTAAGGGAACAGTACAGTTTGTATCTAGCACATGGCTGAATCTTAATGCCATGATACTAAAAATGAGAATCTTGAGTTACAGGAGAAAATCTTTACACTACCAAGTTTCTGGTGAAAAGCTGAGTGTGCTCATGGCAGCTGAAGTGAAAAAAACTCCTACATAAAGTAGAAATGTTTTGTTTGACTTTAATGGGCTTTTCAGACCTTTCAGCTGAAAATGGAAAAACAAAACATGTATTTGGACTAAAAATCAGATGCTTCTAGACCTTAGCCATATAAAATTTGAGTCCAAAAGCAATAATTTTGTATGTCAAATTTTTTACTTGCAGGGTAGATGTTTGAAGCTTTTGAGACAGACCAATTACATAAATTCAAGGGAAACTAAAAGAAAAATAACTGACTCCCATTTATGTTCCTACAGCTAATTCAGTGACTACTGTGAAAATAATGCCACCTGATAGGAGCAATATGTGAGCTAGATGCAGTTCTACTAAATCACATGTAACACTTGGAACAAAACCATCTTCTTGAAGCAGCCTCTCTGCCCACCATGATAGTCGATATGCAAAGCAAGAGGCTCATTTACAAGGCCAGAAAAAAGAAACATACATGAGAGTGCAGAACAGTATGGTATTGAAACCTAATAGAGAAAGCCCTTTTGTGTCAGAACTGGTCAAGAATGGCACTGGTGCTACAATTAGTTATAGAAAGGAATCTACAATATCTGTTGTATTAAAGGAAATAGTGTGTGTCACCTCTTTTTCATTCTGCCTTGTGTCTCTTTTAAACTTAAGAAGCCGCTTGAAACAGAAACATCCCCACTTTGTCTCTCTGCGTGGAAACTATGAGGCTATTGAGGGGGGGAAACCTCAAAAATTTATTCTCATCTACAAACAAATTCTGTCTGTAACTTACCCTGGCTACAGAAATATGGCCCTCCTGGGGAAAATCACATACTCTGTGTCCTCTCCCCCTCCTCATCTATTTCTGTGTTTTGTCTGACAGGAGAATGGTTGAGCCTTCATCTTGGTCAGGAAGATAAAGTGATTTCATTAAAACAAGGCAGTCTCAACATTCCACTCATATCCTGCCCTAGCTCAACAGCAAGACAGCTCTTCATTGACATAGGAATACATTCTTCACCACTTGCCTGTGTCTTACCGTCAAAAGTACATAAAATTGCCTGTATGCCCCCGTATTCAAAGAGGAAGTTATCTCTTGCAAAGAATTGTCGTATTCAAAACCATGTTTATCCTGTTTAATAGTGAAGCAAAAAGAGGAGGAAAGAGAGTAGAAGCAAAGTCAAGGAAATCTCGCTGGGACATCATCTAAATAAAAAGAAATACAGCTGTGTTCTTTACAAAAAGAAGCATTTAAATCTGGGCATTTTCTCAGGGGATATGAAATCTGCTTTCTGACCAGATCTAGATGGAGATCTTGAGCAGCTGTAAGCCCTTGTTGCACAATCATAATAAAGACTCATTGTCAAAACAGATAAGAACATTGCCCTTCAGAGGACTTGAATCTGCTGCAACGGCAGGCATGATGAACTTGCTGACAAGGGCAATGGGAAGATTGAGGAGCAAAACCATGGACAGTGCAGCAGCAAAATGGGAACTAGAGCCTTTCAGACTGCAATCAGTCTGAAAGAAAGAGCTTCAGAGCTGTACCTCATATTAAATGAGAGAAATGCATCTTCTGACCTTTTCCAACTCATGGTCTGGTTTAATTGTCAAGTTCTGAGGTCTCCCCTGGGAGCACTACACATATGTCCAGCTAGCAGCTTCACCCACCCTAGCCTAGGAAGACAGAGCAAAGCGCAGATATGAAAAGGCATTAGCACATTTTTCATTTACAGCAGTCTGTTTCTGCCTGAGCCCAACACTTTATTTTCTTTCTGTTCTTGATGACACCTGGGCAGCATCAAAGTTCTTTTGCAGAAGAATTTGAGTCCTTCGGGATTCACTGCTGTTATATCTCTCATATGGCAAAGTAGTAAGCCCATGAAATTAGGTAGAATTGAAGTACTAACCACCAAGGAAGGGAAGATGGAGTGAAGAGAGAAAAACTATAATTTATGAAGTTAATTTGTCCCACAATGCTTTCCATATGCTCATGCTCAAGGAGAGATTTACAGCACTGTGCACAGTCTTACTATTACTTAAATACCAACCATGGAAACAAGTAAGGCAATTTCACTGAAATGGCTGTTGTCTTTCATTGCCCATTTTCTCTTCTTTGCCAGGCACTTTTTTAATCCACTGCATTCCTCTCCTAAACCTTGGTTAAACCTACAGCTGCTGGGTGACGAGGGTGGCAAGGAATGGTCCCAGGAATGGTCCAAGCAGCAGTGCTGGTGGGCTGCACCACGGTGCTCTCCACTGATACAGAGAAGATGAAAAAAAAGCAAGATGTAGCTGGGACAGTGGTCACAGAAGAAATCTCAGTATTGCCTCTCTCGATGTATTAACTGCTGTCCTATCTGGGTGCTCAGACCACATCTCACAAAAGTAATAGTAACCCTAGATGTCTTGTGGGGCTCTAGCATTGAAAGTCTTCTCTTGATTTGTGGGGAATTAGAAACTCATGCATCAGCATACAAACCCCTCCAAGATCTGCTGTTCAGTGAGAAGCTGTGACACTGTTAATGTCCATTGAAATACATGTGAAATACATTAATATTTTAGCAGTGGTGTTGGACTTTCTTGTGAGACCTAGCACTTGTTGAATAGAAATGGAGCATGCTACACCAATGATGAAAAGACAAGGGGCAGATATGAGGGTAACTTACTCCTCACACACGAAGTCTACCTCTGGCAAGGTCTCTGGCTAGGCACTGGCACAGAAGGAAAGTGCTGAGATCAGTTCAGAAGTTTTAAGGATGAAAATAATGGGAGGAAAGTGATGAACCAGTAATAGAAAGGTGGATAGTTGGCAATAGCTGAGCAGGACCCTGATATCAGGTACTTTGCAGGTGGAATGAGTGGATTACATTGTATATGACTGATGCCTGTCAGTAAGAATTAATGAAGGAGCCACAGATGGATTCACCAAGAAAGAAAAGAAGGACAAGAGCAGCACTGCAGTGGCAACGTTTTTCTCAAGTACAAACACCTGGCTGTACATTTAATCCCAGTTATCTTGTCATGGCACTGGTGCTAATGCAACACTTCGCATCGTGTGTTTCCTCACTTTGGATCATTGTGTCCTTGCTTTCCTTCTGTGTGGACTTAAGCAGATTTTATAAGTCCCAGACAACACTCTACCAGCTTTCAGGGTCCTGGCACCTTGGAAAAGTCTATTCCTCAAAAACAGGATAAGAAAAGTTGTTCAAAAGAAGAAGATTGTGCAAAAACAAGATAAGAAGAAATGAGCTTTCCCCTGGTTACAATGGCAACAACTAAGATGCATGCACTGTGCTTTTTCCTGGTGTGGGGAAGAAGACAGAGCTTGTACAGGAGGTAACTTACACTTTGCTCATTCTGACAATATTTTTTAAAAAAGTTACAGAACAACAGACACAGTTGAAGCAGACACCAGATCCAAGAGCACCTTCCCTGGAAGTGTTCAAGGACAGGTTGGATAGAGTTCTGGGCAAGCTGGTCTAGTGAGAGGTGTCCTTGCTATGTCAGGGATGATGGAATTAGATGATCTCTGAGGTCCCTTCCAACTCAAGCCATTCTATGATGGACACATCATTCCAGACATGCAGGGGGTGTGTAAGAAGTCAGACATGGGATAATTTGCCACAGGCGAGGGACTTGACAACTTCTAAAACAGAAGCTGACAAGATCGTGACTCTCTACAAGCTTGAGTATTTCTGTCGTGCGTACAAGAAAATACGCCTTGATTTTTTTAAGCTCATGGTCACAGTGACGCCCAGTGGCAGTGACTTGCATAATCTTGTGGTACCTGCTGTGCTTCAGTCCTTTTCCTCCTTCCTTGAGCTGCTCTGCCTCACTGCGTTTCCAAAGACTGTCACAGCAGCCAGCGCCAAAAAATAGTCTCCTCAGGTCTCAAAATAAATGCGTCCTTCCAAGTCCACATGCTGCAAATGCTGAGAAGGCAAAAGATTTCTGCATTGAGGCTTTATATGAAAAGCTTGTCTATGAACAAACCTTACTACTGCAGGGTGATGTGTCATCCAGATTACAAGATTCATTTTCCTTCCCAAAATGTCCCACTCCCTTGTCCCACTACACTTTCTCCCTCACTCTCCTCCTCCCTCAAAGGACAGTGACTCGCTGCCGTTCCTGGTTGGCATCCCGAGGTTTACCTCCTGCTGATCATTCCCCCAGAGAGGGGAGCCTCGGGAACGCTGGACCAGTGGAAGGGGCCCTGGGTGCTCCGAGGAGACGTCCCGCTGGAGAGAAGCTGCCTGCGTGCTATCCCCATGGTGTGGCACCCTAGTGGTGGGGTGAGGTGAATGCCCCCAGAGCTAAGTCTCCAGCTGCGTCCCAGAGAGCAAAAGCAGAGGGGGCAGTTCCTGGCACTGCTGGATCAAGCCTGGTGGATCTGTTGCCATGGAAACATTCTGGGAAAGAGGGTTGGCAGCCTCGGGAACAGGGAGCATCCATACTTAACCGACTGTTGGGGTGGGCAGTTCCTTCTCAGACTGCTCACAGAGGGAGGCAGTGCTCTCTGCTTCTGTCTTCTATATCAAAAAACCATTCTGCAAGGTGAAGCTCCCAAGTGTCTTCATTTATTTAGGATTTTCCTCCCTCCTGATTTTGGTATCCTTTCTGAAGATTGTGAGAAGCATATCCAAAGGACGACTTACTCCTGCCCAAGTCTTCACACGAAGGTAACTACCCCTGGCTGTTAGGCACATGTACCACAGACCAGCAAATGAAAATGCAACAGAAGTGGCCAGGAGAAGGGCATTGCATTGTGCATACACTACGTGTTGCTGTGCGCAGATACAGCACCAATGCAGCATCATCCAGGACACGCTTTGAAGCACTGCATTACATTTATTGTACAAGCCCTGGCTATGTAGTATACAAGCCTTCATGTTTTGTAAGGATTTGGGTCCAGCCTATATTTAACTCTGTTAGTAGTACTATCTCTGCGCTCTGTGTGAGCCTCCTTGGTAACAACTGTCCACATAATGTCCCAGCAAAGCCAAGGAGCTTTCAGGCTCTGATATTAGGCATGAGGACATGTAAATTTCTGTCTTCAGGACAAAATCCAGTATATTCTCAAAGAAATCTGAATACTAGCTCCTTCCTCCCTCTATTCAAGAAAAATTGAGAAAAGGCTGAAACTTTCCAGCCTATCATGGGGGAGAGAAAAGTGGTGTAGCTGGTGGGTAGAAGATGATGATAGTGCTGCCAGAAGAGTTTTTCTACACATGTTGTTCATCCATCAGCAATAAACTGTGGGCTAGGAGGCACAGCCACCTTTGTTATAGAAGTAAATGAAATTGGAGGGAACATGGTTTCATTGTGGATTCTGCCTCCAGCCTTGGACTCTCTTGACCTCTTTACTTCTTCCATTTCTTCCTTGTGCCTTTGGCCACCCGTAAAAGAAACTGCTAAGCAAGAAGATGCATTTCTTTTTGATGTCCAAACACATTCAGTGGTATTTTTCATCCCTACAAACTCAACCTTCCTGCTCATCTCACATCTCCAAAGCTGCAGTTTCAGGGAGTTGAAGTTTCGGTTGGAGCAACTCCTATCCTTGTGATGTGTGGTTGGACCACCCCACCACAGCAGAAGTGACATTCAATATCCATTGCTGTATTATCCAGGACACTATGTGTGTTCTGTTCCTCTCAGTATTTTTGGCCATCACTGAAGAGATTGAGGAATTCCACCACTTGTGCTCCTAATCCTTCCACCAGTGCCCTGAAAACCTTTCTTATTGCTTTTTGGAGTTCTCCAATCAACTTCATCACTAGCAACTTGCAAAAGCAGTAGCAGGTAGTAAAATTACCTTGCTTGTCTTAGAGGACTTGAGACAAACAGATTGTCGTCAGAGAGGCAGAATAAGTCTAGCCAAAGTATCTGCCTAGGCTAAAAGAAGTTGATGTGATGGAGGCCTCCAATGCTGTGTCTAGAGGTTATGAGCAGAGAGGATCTTCAGTTGACCACACATGTTAACTCTTCATCCTCTTTCAAGATAACCCAAATAGTTGCTGTCCTACTTCGTGATATGTGCTCATGGAACATGGAGGGCAAAACAGTGCACACTTCTTTTGTGGAGCATGGCACATTAGGATTAGCTTGGAGACAAGCACAATTAACTGTGCCCTGCCTTGAGCAACTGTCTTTTTTTACAATGTTTTACCTTTTCTTTTTTTTCCCCTCATTTTCCATTTGAGAACACCCAATGTGCTGACATGATGGAGAAGTGAGATAGTTTAAGTTACAAGAGAAACCAGGTTATGGCTGGTTTTCTAAAACTACTCAAACCTTGACTTTTCAACATCTTCCCAGAGGGGACAATGTCATGGAAAGACACCAGAGCCAGAGCACATGTATGTTTTGTCAAAGACTCTATTGCTCTGCACCTCCTTCTACTGAGCCATGAGAAGTCTGTTCTTACTTATTCCTTCTTTGCTCTTTTCAAATTGCTTCAAAAATCTGTTTTCAAAATACTGATCCACACAAAACATCCACAAACTCCTACTGCTTTCATCTTCCAAACACAGTTTGGGGGAGGCCAGCCAAAAAGCACCTAAATGAAAGCTATGATATAGGAAAAGGCATGTACATACATGTTTAGATGTACTGTTCACACAAAAGAAGGCTTTAAGATGAAGGTACCTTCTCCACTCTAAGTCACCATAGAATCATAGAATCAGTCAGTGTTGGAAGGGACCACAGGATCATCCAGTTCCAACCCCCCCACCATGGGCAGGGACACCCCACCCTAGATCAGGCTGGCC
>JAOXOE010027600.1:0-17999 GCA_028565055.1 Phoeniculus purpureus | reverse complement strand
CTGTGCGACTTGGTCTAGGTGATCTTGCTGTGGCAGGGGGATTGGACTGGATGATCTTTCGAGGTCCCTTCCAATCCATAATGATTCTATGATTCTATGTTAAGATGGAAGTTTTATTACACTTCAGTAATTTCAAATCCTTTTAAGATTTAGGCATTGTAGGGTTTTATTTTTTTGATTAATCACAGAACTACTGAGGAATCATAACACACTTTCAGAGCTAATAACCCAAAGGTCTTAATGAAAGCAGAATAATTTTTAGAGAGTGATGACAGTGCAGCAAAATGCTGTCTGTCCTAAGCTGTTTTTTACTAAGGAGCCAAATACTAAGTAAATCCTTCATTTTGTTTTGATGAGTTTTGTGAGCAAATTGAAAATACTAGTAAGAACTGTAACAGAATAGTCCAAAATATCTGTTTAACCAGGAAACTGGAAAGCAGTCTTGGAAATCTGGTCTGCAGGAAATGAAGTATTTAGGCCTTGTTTTCATTTAATGACATTATAATGTTACTTTAGAGCCTGGAAGGGGTCCAGTGTGAGTTTAGACACTTCTTTTAAAACATAAACTTCCATTTTGATAGGCTGGGGTGGGTAAATTTATCATGTAAATAAGTCAGCCCTAGAGATAAAGATCTGCGTTTGCCATCATTATGTGTGTGCATGGAATTGAGTCTTTTGTGTGTGCACAGATTCTTTTGGTCTCTATGTGCAATATAATAATTTATTTTATGCAGCACTGTGTTGTGGGTCCTTGTGCCCCTGGGTCACCATTAATATCGTGGGTCAGAGACCCTGACTGTATTTCAACCAAGAGCTTTTATCTAAAGTGTCAGACACAAAAGGAGAGTTTAACAAACCCACTGACGGATCTGTAGGCAGTGAAACAATTTACTCCATTTGGGGAAGAAAGGCACTGGGACATTTAAATTCCCCCCCCGACCATCAGAGAAAAACCCCACACAAGACACAGACACAGACCCGTGGAGTTTCGTCACAGTGCTCCTACACTGAACTGAGATAAAATGTCCAGAGCATCCATTGTAGACAGCTCCATCTTCTCTCTGAAATCACAGTCATTATCTGACTTCAGTCTCGATCTTTATAAATCTCAAATTTTCAGAATTCTAACAGTCTCCAGTTGAACACAGATAAATTAGTAGACCTTGACAGTTCCTCCTGCATGGAAATTACCTTCAGAAGCAATAACATTTTCTCTCAACAGCAAAGCGAGCACAGCTCCTAACAGACACCAAGATGGAGAGGAGCAAAAAAGAAGGTGGAAGTTGCTGAAGGAAGGGAGGAGAGGAGGGTGGCAGAAACTTGTCAACTTTTTGAACCCAACCTTTAAACTTTTCTGCAGAAAACATGCAAATTAAATTTACAAATTCTGCTTGACCTTTAGACCAGAACAACCCCATGCACACATATACATAGATGCACCTGGAGCAAGTAGTTAAGGAGCTGTTCTGCTTGAAATATTGTTCATTGTTAGTGTGGAATAATAATGTGGTGTGTGCTGAATGTGCAAACTGAACCCTAACACTCTTTCGGACTCTGTCACTCTGTTAAGAACCTTTTTTCTTTTAAGCAGTTTTGTGTGCTTTCTGTATCTTTTGAACATATTGGTCTGCAGGAAGTTGCGTGGAACAAAGATGTAGGAGAATATTCCCAGAAAGAGCAAGAATGTGAGTCACAACCCTTTGTTGAGACCAAAGGTTCAGTTCTGATACAGCAGTTCATATTTACAAGATGTTTCCATTCAGTTGAACAGGAGTCTGTGCAGAGCTCCCTCCAGTTTAAACTTTACACTGGCAAATCCCATAAGGGTTTGGAGCTGTTCTCAAACGCTTACAGTGAAGTACTGTGGATGTCCTTTAGCACCACCTCAGTCTGTGAAATGTAGTAAGATTAGATCAGAGATTGTAAATAACTGTTCGGCTAGATCAAAAGGGCCTGGTTCAAACTTGATTGAAATGGGATTTTGGACAGAACCTAAAATCCTCCAGATTTCTTGTGGCTTTGCAGTGAATCTGTCATCTCCATCTTGATAGTTCTTGTTCTTTTCTTTTAGCAAGGACCACAGTATTTGATTTTTCTTGAAGTTCTACAGACTAGGGCCACATGAATGTAGGATAATGTAGGTTTTCATTTACAGTACTGTGAATTTCCAGCTTCTATATTTGCTGAGAGATAAAAACCTGACTCAGTCATGCACTTAACAGCTCAAACTTCACAAAACCACTGAGGAGAGTTCAAACCTTTACTAGAGTTGTAAGTCTGTGCCCTATTTTGGGGGCCCAAGAGTCTATTCTTGTAACAACTGTTTTTTCACATTAGCAGAAATAGCAGCAAGACTTGAAGAAAACAGAATAAGTGTGATGTTATTACACAAAAAATTGACATTTTAAATCCTTTCTGTGGCTGCAGCTTGTCTGCACTCACAGGAATGTACTATATTGTTGCCTATGATGAGATAATCCCATTTCCTGGAATTCTGACAATAGGGTACCTTTGAACAAGAGAGTTTTTACCTTGCTCAGCAGTGAAGTTGTAAAAATACTTGTGAGTAACTTCCTGTTACAAACAGCAACACCCAGTCTGCTCAAAGTCTCTTGTAAAAAATTCCTTGAGCACGTGCATTCAACTGGATAGGATTTCTTCTTAAATGAGGTGCATTTACGTGTGGGGGTAATGTCTGCCACATGGCATCATTAGCTTTTTAGTTGGGAGGCAGCTTAACCTGGCATCTGAGTGCCTTTCGTGAAATGAAGCTTTGGCCAAGTTTTGAGTTGTTGTGCCCACAGTCAGGAGATCCTAATAGCCCACTGGCAGTGCTTTAGTGTAGTTTGGCTGCTGTCTCGTTTTAATAAACCCTGCACAGTGGAAATTAGAAACAGAAGTATGTATGTATCTCATAGCAGGGAAAGATGACTTTGAAACAAAAATCCATTTTCTTCCATAAAATACAAAATGTTTTTACAGACGTTGCCTTTCCCTTGCCATATGAGAACTGTGTCTGTAACGGTAATGACTGCTGTTTGCCAGGACCTTACAAAAACTAGAGATGTCAGAGAGTTGCTAGTTACTGGTGTGGGGCTGCTGTTGATGCTCTGTATGCATAGCCTAGTTTGTTCTTCTTTAATTCTTGAACACTTGAACTGTGATGGCACGAGTGGGAACGTATGTATTGGTCTATCCCTATATGAATATAAAAACGTACCTGCAGAATACTAGCAAGACACTTCAGAAGCTCATTAGAAGTCAAATCAGCCCTCTAGTCCCAACTTGCCGTGACAGAGGCACTTCATTTCACTTCCTGATTGTGTTTATTCCCTCTATCTCAAGCTGTGTTCTGAAGAGAGATGTGAGCCTTGACACACAAGTTCTAGTGAAGTGTGGTAGCTGTTTCAAGTGTGCATAGGTGTCTGAATGTAGCGCGTATGTGGCTGCGACCATGGAGAGCCTTCCTCTGGAACAGCTTGTTGCAGCTCATGCTCACCTTTCAAGAAATGGGGCGTGACTGAAAAGTCTTTGACCCATGGAAATCCTACCTGCACAAGGGTGTTGTTTTACAGCCTATAGCATTTTATTAAAACAAATTTGATTCCAGCAAGATTGATTTGTTTAGAGTTGGCTGTATGTGGGAGGTGCAGTTTATCTTATGGGCCTGAAGTTTGTTAAGCCCCTTGGCCAACAAAAAGTTACAGTGTGATGGGCAAGACTTCTGAACTTTGGGGTGTTTGTGGTGGATTCTTAGACTGCTCCAAGGTCATTCACCTCTGTTATGAACAAAGGACTTTATGCAGCTACTAAAGCTGGACTGGAGCTTGGAATTGCTTTTGGAAGGTTTGTTTTGGCTCTCTGATATAATTATAAGACTTCATTTTCTATTCTCTAGGAGAGCAAGTAATTTGGTTTTTTAAAAAAAATTCTCTTTTTTCTTTTGCAAACAATACTAGTAACTTTTGATTTTCTTCTACCTTCTGAAGAGCTCTGAGATCATTGCTGTTTGCAGCAGAAAAATAATTGGGATGAAATAGATTCTGATGTTGCTGTTTTGGTTTTCCTTATGTATTAGTTGCTCATTCTTAATTACAGTCTTCATTTGCTTTCTGTCCCAGTTTCAGTGATAAATAATCAAAACAAGGGGGAGAAGCTTGGATTGTCAGTTGTCCTGATAAAGATAGTCCACAAGACCAAATACTGAATGGAGCCAATTAAACCAGCCCCAAAAGAGATCATGAACAGTAGCATTAACAAACTGAATCTTCCTGGACTATTGAATCACAGAATTATTGAGGCTGGAAAAGCCCTCTGAGCTCATCCAGTCCAGCCCAGGACCTAACATCACCACATTGACCAGACCAGAGCACTAAGGGTCACATCCAGTGTGTCCTTCATCACCTCCAGGAATGAGGACTCCACTGCTTCCCTGGGCAGTCCGTTCCAGCATCTGACCACCCTTTCCGTGAGAAAGGGCTTCCTAAGATCCAACTTAACCCTCCCCTGGCTGCTTCAGGCCCTGCCCTCTCACCCTGTTGCTGGCTGCCTGGGAGAAGAGCCTGACCCCCACCTGACTACAATCTCCCTTCAGGGAGTTGTAGAGAGGGATAAGGTACTCTGTAAGTATCCTCCAGGAAAATGCTGGACTTGTTAGTTAAACTGTGACCTGTAGCAGATACTTGAGGTACAATCTATTTCCTGTTTCCAGGAGCCAGACCAAGCAAGCCCTGACATACGTTTCTGTGAAACTCACATATTAGGAGTTTAAAGCCTTGTGGTTTTGTAGTTGTATTGAATTCTGTGCCACAGTATCAGCCAGCTATTGCAAACAGCACTTAACGAAAGCTCCAGGCTTGTTTTTGCACTGTGAGTTGTCGTTAAAAAATGGGTTAATCTTTCTTAATTTTTCCTGCAGTGCAGCTTTGTTGAGCTGAAACCTGAGACCACATCCCACAGGAAAGTTTTTTTGTAGAGTTGGTTCAACTTTCTGGTGACTGTGTTACAGAAAACTACGCAAAAGTACACAAATCTAACCTGGCAGGTGTTTGGTCATTTCAACTGTCAGAAGAGAATGAGTCCAGGCTTGTTAAATAGAAAGTCTAGGGGTCTGTTTTTATCAGAGCCATGTTATCTTGCTGGTCTTCCGCTGAATTAGTCTCAGAAGGATAAGTCTTAGGTATTGTGTCTAGCTAGCTTGTGGTTTAATCTAACGACTCTTGCTTTAACATAAAATGTGTTCCTAAATATGTGGTGCAGTGTACCTATTCATATACCTAACCAAATCAGTCTGTAATTAAACTTCAGAAAAGTTTTTTGTTAATATTTCTGGCTTTGATTTACTGGGAGAGTCTCAGACATACTAAGGAAGTTAAATCAGAACCGACTGGCAGGCCAGATAAAAAAACAACCTTAAGTTTTCCTAAGGATTTCAAATGCACCACTCCTACCTCTGACAGCTGCAACTTTGGCACAAAAAATAAGAAAAGGTGGGTTTAAAGAAAGTGAATTACATATGTTAAGCAGCTGTTGGGCAGAGCAGGAGCTGTAGGATGAGATTTACAGAACAGCTGTATGCCAAGGATTTGCTATAGAATTCAACTGCCTGGTCCAGATCTGAATAAATGTATTTTAATAATGTAAAAGGCATATTCTGGTAGTCCAGGTGTAATTTCACACTGGTTTTGGAGTTTATTAGTATGGATTCAGATAACATTTTCTGAAAGATTATCAATGTATTGTTGTTTTCTCATCAGTATAACATTACAGCACTCAGTGTGACTCTGAATACAAGTGAGAGCAAAGACTGATTTCCTACAGAAGGTCTCAAGATCTGCTTTCATCTCTGTGTGTGAAAATAAAGAGTTTAATTTTTCTAAGATTACCATGGTGTGCCTGTAAGTTGGCAGCCACTACTGCACATCTCCCTTATGAGGAAAGGCTGAGGGATCTGGGTCTCTTTAACTTGGAAGTAAGGAGACTGAGGTGTAACCTCATTAGTGTTGATAAATATGTGCAAGGAGGGTGTCAGGAGGATGGGGCCAGGCTCTGCTCAGTGGCATCCAATAATAGGACAAGGGGCAATGGGTGTAAGCTGGAACATAGGAGGTTCCACATCAGTATGAGAAGGAACTTCATCACGGTGAGGGTGATGGAGCACTGGAACGAGCTGCTCAGGGAGGTTGTGGAGTGTACTTCTCTGGAGATGTTTAAAACCTGCCTGCATGTGTTCCTGTACGACTTGGTCTAAGTGATCCTACTGTGCTGGGAGGACTGGACTAGATGATCTTTCGAGGTACCTTCCAATCCCTAATGTTTGGTGATTCTGTGATTTGACTGTTCAGAGCTAAAGAACATGAGGAGCAGCTGAGGGAGCTGAGGCTGGTTGGTCTGAAGCAAAGGAGGCTGAGGGGAGACCTTCTTGCTATCTAGAGCTACCTGAAAAGAGGTTGGAGAGAGGTGGGGGCTGATCTCTTCTTGCAAATAACAAATGATAGGACAAGACAAGATGACCTCAAGTTGCCCCAGGGAAGTTCAGGTTGGGCATGAGGAAAAACTTCTTCCTGCAAAGGCCTTGGAACAGGGTGCCCAGGGATGGGATGGTGGTGGGGTGTTGAATCACCATCCCTGGACGTCTTTCACAGTTATGGAGATCTGGAGCTTAGGGACAGGGTTTAGCAGTGGCCTTGGGACAGCTGAGTTAATGGTTGGACATGTGGGAAAAGATTCTATGATTCTGTGATTAAATGGTGAGTAGGTGCACTTCTTTATGCAAATCTGCTGTGGAGGTTCTTAACCAGTAAGGCTCAGCTTTCACATGGAGGACTGTTATTTCAGCAGCTGTGCCTAGGACTATCATCTAGAGAATATTGCTGCTCTGAAAAAGCATTTTGCCATGCCAGCCTTCTACTTGGGAGTAATTTACTTCTGTGAAGGTTTTAGAAGCCTTAGTTAGTAGTTCACAGTTTACTGTGTTCAGATTGGCTTTTCTGGAATCATATAAACCCCCTCTGTGAGTTGAATCTCTGGTTAATTCCTTGGCACCATTGCCAGTGAAACTTGTGTGGAGAAACCTGACTCCTGGCACTGAAGGATTATGTATCCTAGAGCTGGTACAGCTACATCAAGCTCAGGTTGAGCAATTCCAGTCCTCTGCTCTTCCAGCGCCAGTGACCTACATCGCTGTTTACAGGGTGAGCTTAAAAACCTCCAGGGGCTAGAATTACCCGAAAGGAGCAGGAAATTGGCTCATGTATTCTTCTCAGTTTTAAGAACATTCTTAAAACCCATATATTTTTCAAACTTCTGACCCCAGAGCTTTGACTTTTTTTTGGGGGTGGGACAAAAATAAAATTCTCAAATAAGCCCAGCTTGTTCTCCAAAGAGGAAAAGGAGGTAGCACTCAGAAACGTGGCAAAAGCCTCACGCTGAACACGGGGAACAGCTATTTCAGAGCAAAGAATGCTTTTAGAGATGTTTTCACATTCTTCTTGCTTCATGGGGGAGAATTTCTCAAAGCACTGGGGAAAGATAAACGCTAAAGATGCGTTGACTTGCATTAATGTCAAAGTCTGTGGTTCTGTTGTACCTCAGGTACTTCTGAAAATTTCTCCAAGGGCAGAGTGGCTTCTTGGCTAAATGTGTTTCATCAGCTTTGGATTTGCTAAGCGTCAAAGATTAGTTAGTAAAATTTGAATGTGAAATTCAAGATGAAATTTTGCCTTTGGAAATCTTCTGCCTTATTTAATGAGCAGATTATTTCAGTGTATTGAAGAGACTCAGATGTCAGAGTGAGCTCCAGTTTTCTCGTTGTCCTTATCTTTGATGTCGCTGGCAAGTTTTTTTGTAGACAATCTCTTGTGAAGGAGACTTTTTCACTAGCTCTGTGGATCTGATCTTGTGCCCCTCGTTTAGTTCCTGCACATTTCTCACTTTTTCACCAAACTTGCCTTCCAGTTTCTCATCTCAGTTTAATCACAGGTATTAGTCTGACTCCTTCTCTTCCCACTTAATAAATGTCTTCCCATCATCAGCCTCTTCCCTTCCCATATCAGCTCTGTGGGCTTGTTAGCTTCTGCTTCAGTAGACATTCTCTAGCCTCTCCTTACCTTCTCATCATTACACTTTTGAGATTCCACAGGGCTCTTTTTTGTACAAGAGACCACACACATTGACGAAAGCTGTGCAGGGAATAAGAACATAATGCAAAAATAATACTGTGCTGTGTTTTGCCTTTTTTCATGGCCCTTTTCTGTGCATACTTAGGTTCAGCTGGAATGTTCACATTTGCAAACTTGCTAATGCAACAGCGCTGCCTACTCGGCTTTCCAGAATTCCAGTCTCTTTTTAGTCATAGCTTTCTGTCTCAGAGGATGGGCAGCAGATACCTGTGTAATCCTACTGTGATGTAGCGAGATGGGTTAAAAAGTCATTATTACATAGACAGCTGCTCTGTTCATTTAAAAAACTACGCTGAGAATAACTCCTAAAATATTTTGGTCTAACCTGCTTTTAAAAAGGACAAAGCATTTGGTTTTTCTCATTGGAGCAGTTATTAGATCACACCTAATTAAAATGCTAAATTTTTACTAGGTCCTGACCAGCACAGACCAACAATAACTTTCCCCAGTTAGTAATATTTAAAAATATCTAACATTTGTGGCATTCTTACTGTGCTTATGTGGGCAGCAATGACATAAGACGTCAGCCTGAATCAAATTATGTTAGTAATTGCTGTTACAAGTTTCTCTCCTGTGCTTTATGTCTTCCATACTAATTCTGACAGGTTGCTGGAAACTGAATTAAACTACAGTTACCTATTAAACTCTATAGCCAGAAGCAGAAATCTGATTGGGATATGACCACGTTTTTATTAGCACTAGCCCACACCTTAGAAACAATCTGGTGGGAAAACTAGGTTTTGAAAATGTGGCCAGGAAAATAGTCATTAAAAAGTTTAAATTTAAAAGTTAAAGGCCAATTAGAGTGAGTTAGAGCAAAAAACAGTCACTTGTCTGAGTTAACTGTGTGACGAGATGTGCCATTGCTGTATCTCAGGTGTCTGAACCTTTTTTAGATGTTACACTGTCCCCATTTCAGGATCTGAAATGTGCAGTGCAAACCACCAAACACTCCAGTACTGGGCTGACACTCGGTCACACTGTGGATTTTGGTTGAAAGGTTGCCTAGTTTGGCTTCTTTAGCTGTTTGGAGACTGATGTTCGTGCAGAAGACAGGAAATGGTGAAGGAAAATATCTGACCACTGAGGAAAGCAAAGTTACTGAGGAAGTCACGACGACTGCTCATTGAAGTCATTGCAACACTGTGACTATTATCTAGACACCCAGTGACATTACCATCTGAAATGTGCCCTTCTTATTTTCAGCTGAAAACATTTAATTTTGTTTTGTTTTAATGGTGCAAGTCTTCAGTAATGTCTAGTTTACCTGCAGATGCCAGTGAGATTTCCCTAATGTCACCACCTCTTTGGTCATGGAATCATGACAGCTGTTCTTGACAAATAGTTCACACCAAAGCTTATTTTGAGCTGTGTAATGTGAATTGTAAATCAGTGAGTTTTAGTTGTTTGTACAGCAGATGCCTTCAGCTGTCAGCTTTGGTACCCGAGACGTTTTTCTGCCTGTGTTCTAGTGTAGGATTTGGGAGATGTCTGCATAAGAGAACTGGGCATCAGCAGAAGTGTTTTGGAAAATAACTTACTAAGAATATTGCACACAGCTAATACCTGAAACATTCCCATTAGAAACCTTGAAGCAGTATGTAATTTTTTTCACACTTCTTTTTTTTTGAGTAGTCTGAAGAGTTGTTGCTCTTCTGATTGCCTGCCAGTAATTGTTGGGATAGAAGAGAACCTTGCAGAAATAACTCATTAGGAAACTTTTAACACTTCTGTTTTCCATCTCTGTCCATTTAGGGGCTGTCCAGAAGTAATGCTGGATGTAAAATCATGACAATTTTCTAAGTGATGGTTGTGACTCCATCTGCAGATCACAGTCCAACTTGATGTTTCTTTCTGCCTGTATCAGATTTATTTGAATTTATTTTTTTCTTTGAATTCACTGTTTTCTCAAAAATTGTAAAATTTGGTCTTCATTCAATACTGGTCTTATAATTTCAGCTTCATTTTTGGATTACATTTGTGCTTGGATGACCGTCTAGAAACACAGACAGCTCATTTCACTTGTTCTTAGGTGTAAGAAGGTCACTTTTCAGAGTCCTGGACTATTGCCATAGAGTTTCCAAGTGTGAGTATTTTAGTTTAGTTTGAAGTCTTTCAAAGGCTTTTTCGATCACGGCAAGTGCATGGCACAGTCAGGGTTTGAAAAGTTCTTTTGCACAAAACAGTGATTAGAAAAACGATGCTCCACAGTCTGTAGATCCTCATTTCCCTATCACATGGTGGCCAGATAGGGCAGCTGAAAGCCACATTTAGAAGGGAAAACATTTTAATAAAGTGAGAGCTAATAGATGTTCATCAAAGTGAAAGGTTGTCGTAGTGGTCCACTGGCTTCAGACCTCCCATGCTAATCACAGACTTTCCAGGCCAGTAAAGCTGATTTTTTCTGTTATTGCCACTGACCTCCAGCTCCCTTTCCAGAGGGGAATATTGTACTTGCTGATAGCTAGAAAATTAGCACAAAGCCTTCTCTTTCTCCTTTTCCTTAGGGCTGTTGTGTGTTTGTTCCAGTAGCTGTTTGTATCAGTCACCTGCTAGTTTCACATTTGGGGTTGGTGGCTGTTGGTGTTTCCATGTTAAAGGGAGCATCCCTGAGTGTGTGTGTTCCCTTTGAAGGCTAAGCAAGTTCTGGATTATTTTGATTTCAGGCTGCTTCTTCAGCTTTCTCATGGCTGATGGGTGCAATAAAAACAGATAATCAGCTAAAGATGAAAGCTCTGTGCATGGTGCATATTAAACAGCACAGTGTTCACCAAAGTCCAGTTGAGTGTATTTCTAAGTTGAAAAGAGGCCCTTGACATCAGTTCTCAGAAGAAAGTAGAATTAATCACAGATAGAACGTCAAGATTTTTAGTTTCTTGAAAGCATTTATCAAGTATCAGTTTAAACTCGGCTTGATTGGTATTTCAGTTGTAAAAGGAAAGATTGTTCCTTGGCTCCATTCTGGTTCACAAAAATGGAACTGTACAATAATTTTCAAGAGTTTGGGGTTTTTTTTGGTTTAATTTTTCTAAATTGAGACTGAATTAGGTGCATTTTTAAGACTCAACAACGTACTACCTGAAGCAGTAGGGTACTAGTCTAAAAAGCTTAAGATGGTGTTTACAAAAGCACAATACAAGAGAAAGCAGTGTCAGTCTCCTTCAGCAGTGTGGGGTGTTACTACTAAAGTGGATTTATTCTCCTTAGATAGGTGGATTCTTGTGCTCAGTTTATCCCTGAGAATTTCTGTATTCCTGTGCCCACAGATGAAGCGCATAGATATTCAGGTTAAACATCATGTGACTGATGTGAGTAGTAGCAGCAGTATTAAACTGGGGAGATGCTAAAGCCTGACTGAATTTATGGCACAACTGCAGAATTAGATGCAGAATTATTGTTATGTTCCGTAATGGCTTTCTTCCACAGCTCATTCATTAGACCTTAATCTTGTGTAAAAATAAATGGTAGTATTTTTTTAACATAATTCCATCTACTTTCCTAAACTTGAAAGTAATTCAAAAGCAACTTTCAGCTCAAAAATGTGTTGCAAATCTATCACTTACACACATACTGTACAAATTACGACCAAGGTGGGTCTAGCATGCCGTGCATTTGAAAGTTCGACTCTTACACAAATGTGCTTCGTAGTCTTCCTTAAACCAAAGTCAGACAAAGAACCTTTAAAATCACCTTCTAAATTCTTCTGGGGTCAGCTCTTCACATCTGACCAATTAGTACCAGTCATTAGTCCACAGCAGCAGTTACCTGCTACCTTTTCTCATTATGCTTTAGGAACTGCGTCAGTCAGTTTGACATCAATTTCTTTGTTGCTTGACCACGTGACCTCAACAGACTTCTGTAATTTTAAAATTTGATGGGAAAGTTGCTACAAAGTTCCAGAATCTCTTTGGTTGAAAGAGACCTCTAAGACCATCAGGTCCAGCCATGGACCCAGCACTGCCAGATTGCCACCAAACCAGGTCACCAGGCCCACACCAAGTCATTTCAGTCCCTCCAGACATGAGGACTTCCCCACTGCCCTGGGCAGCCTGGGCCAAGGGTTAATAACCCTTTCGGTGAATAGATTCCTCTTCAGGTCCAGCCAGATCTTCCCCTGGTGAAGCCTGCAGCCATTTCTTCTGTTTAAGTTCTAAACCTGTTCATCACTTTCTGTTCCCATGTCACTACAAGTTGTTTTCGTAACAGGGCTATTGTGTGAAGGTGAGAACAAAACCCTAGTGCTGATTGTTGGATTTTCCACATGGCTCTTTGTTTTGAAAGCCCTGCTTGTTGAAGATATTCTTGTACTTAAATAAGCCTTATGGGCAGTATAGTATCGCAAGAGGAGAGCAGAGGGGCATTAATATGGCTGAGTGGGGCCCCGTATGTTTTCCTTTGAAATATCTTCATTGCTTGCCAAACCACCATGGCAGTGACTAGCATGAAGGCTAGATGTGGAATTACGTGTGTGTGCTGTATTTATCTCCACAGTGAAGGGAATAGAGTCTGTGACTACTGCACAAATGTGAAGGCAGTGGTTGAAAGTGTTTGGGTAGTAGGACAGATATGCTGAAGAATCTAATGGTTAGTCTCTTAATATTCTTAATGCTGATGATGCTTTCCCTACTAACACATGTAATAGTGGGCTGGGGATTTCTAGGATTTTTTTCTTCTTAGCTCTGTAGATGATTCTCTAGGTATGGCCATAAGAATATTTGATAGGCAAAACTAAGTAGTGTCTGACTTCAACTCCTTCTCAGTTACAATTTTTTAGACTAAAGCAAAGCATCAGGGTTGTCTTCTAGAAATATTAGAAACTGAAATCCATTCTTTACAAAATGTTTGTTTAGTGTCTCCAGGTTGCAAAAAACCTTCAGCAGCAGCAATACATTCTATGTCCTAAGAATTTAGTTCACTTAAAACGTGCTGATTCTACCACACAAAACATGAAAATGAGAGAAAAATAAGCAATATGTTGCAGTTAATTAAATATTTACATTTAAAGCTAATAAATACCTTAAGACCATGCCCCAAGGAGTAAGTCTGTTGGAGAAATGGTAGTTTTTATTTTCCTTTAAGATCTTGGTAAAGTAGCTGTTTTGTTATCTGGCGGTAGCAATCAGGCTGAGAGATTGTGGGGAAACAGAGACCAATAATAAATATAACAGAGGAGTCTTCTGGCAAATGGAGAAAAGAAGGAAAGCTGAGAATGTGGACATGAATTTAAATCAACATGAATCTGTTTGATGTAAAGGGAGTGCTTGGAAAGTTTTAAAGAATGAGATTTGAAAACCTTTTTTAAGATAAATGCCCAGTCTTCCATGATAACACTTCATAATAAATCCTTTAATTCATAGATTACTCTTGATTTTAATCTTTGTCTATTTTGGCTTTGGGTAAATACTTGTTTAGTGGCCCATGGCAGATTGAATTTGTGTTCATCAAATTGGAGCGCGTATACTGAAGTATTCTCTTAATCGACATGCATGTCATGCCTTTAGAAATTTGAAACAAGATATGGTTTGTGTGAGCCAGGATTCTTTTCCAGCATGTTGTGTTGATTTTTGCACTGTGAGTTTTTATCTAGGAAAGAATTCATAGGAGAGAAGAGTATCACTCATTTTCAGTGAAAAGAAAGAGGGGAAAAATGCAATCCTATAAAAATGGATTAAATGGCTGCCGAGATTGAAAGAGAAGCAAACAATTCCACCATTTGTGGTTAAATATAAATAACTAAGACACAATAAAACTAGTAATTTTCAGACTTGAGGACACAAAAATAAAATATTTCTGCACCTAGCTGTTCAAAACATTATTTGGCTATTTGTTACCACATGTGAGAAAGAACATATGTTGAAAATCTGTATCATCATGCTTTAGTTGGAGTATTTCCTTGGAAAGGAGTAAAATAGCCTTATGGAATTAGAAAATTGCTTCTAAAGCAAGTAACAACAAATCCGCAATGTTAGACAAAACAAAACTGCCCGTTTGGAAGTGGTGTCTGCTGTTGCTTGCTTGTTTGTCCTTTGGGGAATTTCTGTATCTGTGTAGAACTTTTCCAGATGACCAGTATTAATAATAAACAGCATTCTCTATGAAGCTGTCTGGTGTCAGGGGAAGTTCTTGGTTTGATCTTCAAGTGGTTTCTAAACACGTCAGGTACCAGAAATGTTCTGAGTTGAAGAGAGCAAAATGATAATAGTCTTTTTCTGAGATGTGTTTTTTCGTGGATTCTCTTTTGTAGACTAGATAAAGTTTAAAATGTCTGTAGTGCTTTAATGCCATCAGGAATGGGATTGATAGGAGCTTCATAAGAATCCTATTCTTTGGGAAAGAATTTATAATTCCGTAATCAAGTGTGATGGCAATGGCTAGTGTGTACTGGTAATACTTATCTTATGTTAAAGTCACGTAGGCAGATTCCTGTCACTAACAATTGGAACCAAACCTTTCAGACCAGGACACTGATGAAGTCCATGAATTCTCTGTTTGAAGTTCTCTTGTAACTGTTGAAAGTTGTAACAGCTCTGTTGGGATGACCCAGAGAACTGCGTTGTGGGATAACTGTGTCTTTTCAACACCTTGAGAAATCCCTCAATAGTTTTCCCAAGTGCAGTCCTGTTGTTTGAAGAATAGATTTGATAAAAGGCAGCAAAACCTAAACTAAATGTGTTACCAATGGAACAGCAGGCACCGAGTGCTGTTAATGCTGAGAATATAACTGGTGGCTACCATGACTTGTTTTGAAGAACATGAGCTAGCATATGGAGCTGAATATAAAAACTAGGTGATATAGTCACTGGGAGCTAGTTCATGGGGAGGAAGTCTTTCCTGAAACGTTGTCTGAAAATTATTTAAGACATAAACCATAAAAATAA
Organism: Phoeniculus purpureus; assembly: GCA_028565055.1. Taxonomy (NCBI): domain Eukaryota; kingdom Metazoa; phylum Chordata; class Aves; order Bucerotiformes; family Phoeniculidae; genus Phoeniculus; species Phoeniculus purpureus. Next base: position 2,941 of record JAOXOE010027600.1, on the reverse strand, counting down.
GAACCTAGTGTATTGAAAAGTTTTGGAACTGTGCAGGAAACCTGCAGGAGAAAATCTTCCTTCCCCACTGAATGGATTTTCTGTGGGTTTGTTCACTTGTCTTTTGTTGGAATTCTGATTGTTTTCCAGCCGTGTGATGGTGTTGGCTGCACAGATGTGCTTTTACAACCAGATTTCTCAAACAGTCGGGTTTTATGTCTCTCTGTGGGCCTTTAAGATTAGAGCTAGTGTTATTGCTAGCTTTAACCCATGTAGACAGTCTGAGTATGGGGATAAAGTAATCAGCACCATTTGCCTCTTTCAAAATACACATGGAGAATGTTTCCTCACTTCCTTTGCTCTAGGTGGCCTTTTAAGAAGTCCCTTTTTTTGTTATGATTTTCTTTGTGTCCATATTATATTTATTTATGCTCCATAATTGGCAAACGTTGCTGTTGCCAGATTTTGTGCCATCATGTAGAGATTATACATTGTACACTGCAGTTTATCTGCAGTTATTACAATGCCTAGTAATTGTACAGGACTGCAGTTATGCAGTTATTACAATTCCTAGTAATTGTGCAGGACTGCTTAAAATTAAAGTGGCACACCAACTAAGTTTTAACTTTTTTTTCAGCTAATATAACTGTTTCATACAGGCATTGTGGGCTTGACTGTCCTTGTATAGTGGAGAAGTGTTCTGAAATCCAGGCATTTGTTGTTTGTCTCATGAGAAGATTTGACATCACTGATCTGGTTTCAGTTGTCTGTCTTACAAAGACAAATTTTAAATTATGCTGGACGTGCTGTGGGTACTCGGTGGCTTGTCAGCTGTTCGTACATCTATCAGTCTTGTGAATTGCTGATCCCATTGCAAAATTAAATCTTTGAGACAGAAGAATGCATGGTTATTAATTTTGAGATCCTCATTATCTACTTTGAGCTGTGTATGATTTTTACGATAGAGGTCATTTAGCTCAAGATTTAACACAGTCTGTACCTAGATGTTTCCATTTCTCTGTGTTGCAGAAACAAGCTGTGTAAAAGAATGGACCTTTTTTTTTTTTGGTAATGTCATGTGTGTTTAAGGCACTCCTAGAGAAACAAAATCCAGGTACCTGCTCCACCTGTGTACTTCCCAAACATCCACAGTCCAGACAACTGAAAGGCTCCACAGGTGTTGATAGTTCATTTGGTTCTAATGGCCAACACGTGCTGAACATCATAACTTTAAAACCAAACACATCTATAAGTTAAACTGTCCCCAAATCTATTGTGTAACCAGATTTCCCCAAATTCTGTTTTCGAGACAGTGAAGATACAGGGTTTCTCGTTAATTAAAAAGAGTTCATGCATGTAATGGCATGTTGCACATCTGCACAGAAAGAGAAGCCTTGTTCTTGCACTGCATCTTTGCTTCTAATTTGTACCTAATTTGCACCACCAGTGTAACTGATCTGTTGGTGCTCTGCATTCTTGACCTGACATGGACCCCCAGTGTTGAAAAATGAGTCTTTAGTCTATTAACAGGGTGGATTTTGACCTGGGCTAGTGTTATTTCTTGTAATTTGCAGTGGGTTTAGGGGCAGTTGTGTGCCATAGTATGCTTAGATCAGATAGGAGAGGAAGTGAATTGGGAGGGTGGAATCAAACAGAACATGAAGAAATTTGGGGAAGCAAGTAACTCTTTTTAATTGAAAAAGAGATTTATTTTATAATTAGTTTTTGCAATAATTCCATCTTTGGGTCAAGACTTTTGTAACGAAATGGAAAAAGCTGCCCAAAGCATAGATTACATTACTGTGAAATCAGTTCTCTCTGCTCACTTCAGGTATTGCTTTGGAAATCCTCCTCTTTCTTACTCTGTTTGGTTTCAGGATGAGTACTCAATCCACTGTGTTTTGATCACAATTAAATCTCAAGTCTTCAGCCAAGCCCGTGCAATTCCTTTGGCAACACAAGAGGTATTTTCATTTTTTTCAGTCAGAAAAAGAAGGAGAAACCTGCTTTCCCAGAAATGACAGAAAACACAGTTTGATTATGAATGCAAGTCTTCCAAGATCTCCCCGCTCCTGTTTTTATTTTGAAACTGAATTAAGCTCTGGTTCAGTACCAGTGTGACTTCAGAGAACAAAGATGCTTGTGGTGTGGAATTGCTCTTGGTACGGTTGATCCAGCTGTCTGATGTTTACTTTCTTTTGTTAGGAGGAGGGATGCAGATGATCTGAATCCTGTCCCCTAACCAGTTCACACGAATGTGGGCAGGACTGGCTCCTTCCTCAGGGTTACCTCTATTTCATGTTTGCTTATCCGCTGCCTAGTACAGTCTGTTATCTTCTTCCTTTTGCTTAGTTGGTTTCTACTATTGTTGGCCCTGTGTCCATGTGAAATGTGAATTTTGGCAGAGGCACAGACTTTCAAGGTCCTCATTACACTAATAAGCCTTACAGCCCTGACTAGCATTATTTGGTGGCCACCTCCCACATCACTGGTCTTGGGACAAGTAGCCCCATTTAAATTGAGTCTAGGGCGTTCAGTCTTTCTGTGACTTATCTCTTGGCAAGGACTCACAATGACTTTCAAAGTTCTTCCTAGAGTTGTTTTTATCAATCTAAACAACTGTTGCTATGACTTCAAGATTCACCACAGAAAGAGTACAGGAAAAGTGAACATGTATGAAAAATGTTATACCAGGGCTTCCCTCTCTGAATTAATTTCAAGAATGTTTCCAAGAAAAATCAGAAATGTTATGTTTGCAGTCCTGACTAGTTAGTTCTCTCTTGGAGACAGCTTGTTCTCATCGTTCTATGACTACACGTTTGATGTAGCTGTAATTTCCCAGCTGGGAACTGGGGACAATGTGTGTTAGTGCTAACATGTGGTGCAGTTCTGTACCTCCTTTATAATTCTGATCTCACAGAAGTGTTCATGGTGTAGGTCGTGGCCTATTCCATCATGCAGT
>JAOXOE010027599.1:0-18009 GCA_028565055.1 Phoeniculus purpureus | reverse complement strand
CCTGGATGTGTTCCTGTGTGACTTGGTCTGGGTGATCCTGCTGTGGCAGGGGGATTGGACTAGATGATCTTTTGAGGCCAGTCCCTAATGTTCTGTGATTCTGTGCAAATTACTTTATTTAATTGCTCCAAATCCGTGTAGTTAAAAATAACCCCTAAAGACTTAGTGAGTGAAACTAAAGAACTATTAGTGGGTTTTCTTTGTATTTATTTAGCCACTGCTTCCCTGACCTGCTTAATTTCCCATTTATACTGAAACTGTAGAACAATTTAGGCATTACAAAATTATCTAAATGGAGACTGCTTTAGAAGCAGCTCAACCCTTGGACTCTAATATTGTGGCTGGTATAATGGTACTGTAATTCAATGTACTGTTCACTTCTGTAATAACCAGAAAAACAAAGGCAAAGAGCAGTTCTGTCATCCATACATAGCTGAGATAATGCTGTATGAATACATTTTCTCTCTGTGACTCCAAAATAGTGCAGGAAGTGCAGGTTTTGAGGTATGATCAAAGAAAATGCCTTGGCAACACTCCTGGAGCGTGGCTTGCCTTTTCCTTAGTCTGTGTGGAACTTCGAAGTGGCTTCGCAGTGTGGCAAAGACAGCAGGTAACTTCTACAAAGTTCATGACAAAGTTTGCCAAGGGGGAGAAACAAGCTGGAGGTCTCCATCAGCAGGTTACAATAGTGACTATGTCCATAGACTCCTAAAGATAAGGCTGTTATTTTTTTCCTAGTCCGCCTGGCACTTGCTTTAATAGTGGTCACTAAATCCTGCTCCCTGTGTTTGATGTAGTCAGTTCTAATTTCCTTCTGCAGGAAGCAAGCATCTGGCCCCTTCTCCCTTTTGAATGGATCTTTGCAGTCTCCTAGGGTATAAAAGGATGAAGAAAAGTGTTCTCATGAAGAGCAGAAGTTAAGTAGAAGCTAAGTTTTCCTGACAGAACAGCTTTGCTGACAGGACAAGAGAAGAGTTTTATTCTCTGAGATCACAGAACTCTTTTGAAAAAGAAGACCTAGAGGCGATGTTGATCACGCACTGGGTAAACACGATGACATACGATTCTACTGAAACAAGAGTTAGGTAACACTTGAGGTCTTATAGAGCAAGCAGACAAAAGCGAGTGTCCCAGCCAACAAATGAATCACAGCCCACAGCAGTCAAGAAGCTGTGAGTGCTGTTAAGACACATGGCGCTGTGGTTGCCTTTGCCTAACATGGTAATCCTCCCAGCAGAAACAGGCAATACAAAATAAATGTTTCTGGGGAGTTTTGGAGACTCTTTTTATGCCCTTTGGTGCTTCTTTTGTCTTGTGGTTTCTCAAGTGTAACTCTATTTCAGTCCCTTTTCTCAGAGGGCTGGTTGCTTAGGTACCTGTCAGAGAAGCCCAGTAACTGTGATGTTTATGTGCTGTGGTACTGCTAAACATTGCAATGCAATTGCACATTGAAAAGGACCTCATTAATGTTTATAAAGCTGTGAAGGGTGGGTGTCAGGAAGCTGGAGCCAGGCTCTTCTCAATGTCATCTAGTGATAGGATGAGGGGCAGTGAGTGTGAGCTGGAACATAGCAGGTTCCATATGAATATGAGAAGGCACTTCTTCATAGTGAGGGTGACAGAGCACTGGAACAGGCTGCCCAGGGGGGTTGTGGAGTCTCCTTCTCTGGAGCTGTTTAAAACCTGCCTGAATGTGTTCCTATGCTACTTGGTCTAGGTGGTCTTGCTCTGGTTTAGGGATAGGTGATCTTGCAAGGTCCCTTCCAATCTCTATAATGTTTTGTGATTCTGTGATTCTTGAAAGACTTTCAGCCAAGCATCCTCTCTAAGTCAGTGAATTTTCCTAACTTTCGGGAGGTTTCTGCAGAAGTACAGGACTCAGACTTCCAAAAGAAGGCACCCACAAAACTACTACAATGAAGAGAACCCAAGCAAAGAGGGACCAGGCAATACTGCTCCCCCTCAGTTTGTCAATAGTAACTTTCAGACTAAATACTCCTGTTGTAAAAGTGTTCTTCCCCACTCCTACAGTAGGTGACAAGGACATACTGTTTCTGCAGGACTTGTGGCGGGACTTTAGCCCGTGACAGGGATAGGTAATGTGTTGCTATTAAGGAAAATAGTGGGTTTTGTTTAGCTTCTGCTGTGATTTCCACTCACCTTGAAAAACAGACCAAGGACAAGGACCTTGGAGTCGAGCAGCTGCAGTGTAATGCAGCGTGGTGCAGAGAAGCCTGTTACTGGACCGATATATCTGGAAAACAAGATAAAACTCCAGGCTGAAGAAGAGTTATTTCAGCTCTAGGTAAGAAACCTTCCAGAGTTCAGGCATTATCGCTCTGCTTGAGGAGCACTATCAGAGCAAATGGGGTATGCTTCTCTACGAGGATCTTCTCAGAACAAGGAGACACAAGCAAAGCATCGAGGCAGCTGCTGTCAGTTGCACAGTTCATCTGTAGATGGTGGTGATAGAACAAATGCAACAACAGTGCCTGTTTCCCTAATGAAACGTTAGAATTCGTGAGTCCAGAGAACTGTTTAAAGGCGCAAGCTGGAGAAGCCAAAGAAGGGTCAGGAAAATATCAGTCCTGGCACCAGCTGCAACAGATAAAAGCAGCCGCCCTTGTTGCATTTATCAAGTGTGAATTCCCAAATTGCCGCAACCCGGCGTAAGAGAAGTCCTGCTGCGCATCTAGAGACGCTTCAGCATCCTGCTGTGCTAGCCTGGCATCTCTTGTGTGTCAAGAGCACTTATTTTTAGATGGGACAGTCATTAGGGACATAACATATCTGAACTACTGTAAAGGAAGCAGTTCAGAGGCAGCAGAAGCGGGGAGGGAGAAGCTCAGTACAGAAGCACTAAGATTCTGTTCCTGACCTTAATCTGCAGCAGTGTGGATAGACTTGCCCTATTTTTTCAGAAGGATTTTTGGCAGCAGCAGCCATGTCCTATTGGCCAACAGCATGTTTTCTGAAATGAGGTATAGCACATGTTTTGCGTGCTGAGTCAGAGAGGGGAGATTGAGCCTCGCCACTAATCCTCTTGTGCTGAGGACACATGCAGGAACAAAACAGGATGGAGTGGGAGAGAGAAAAGTCCCAACTGCAGAAAAGCTGTCCTGCTGTTTGTCACTGGCCACATCTGGAGACGTGAGCAGAGCTAAATAGAGAGCTGCTCTATGGCAGTGTGTAAATATGACCTAAATTTGAACAGAACTGCCTCTGTGTGGATCCAAATTAAACCTCAGTAATGACTGCAGAGATAACAGTTTTGCTTATCAGAAAGATATACTTAAAGTTACTGCTGGTAGATTGATAAGAAGTCTTGACTACAGTCCCTATTATCAGTTCTGTGGTGTCATCCAGATGCTAAAGGAGAATATTACATAATCACCTTCTAGAAAATGTTGAGTTCTGCTTTGCAGACTGGCTTTAACTGATGCCCTGTGGTCTCCTGGTCTGGGTTTTCTCATCTTTGTCAGTGTGTAGCAGGGAAAACAACCACTTCCTGTGGAAAGCCAGGACACGAGGCATCATGGCAAATGCTGTCCTTACTGTGACTGTTGTAATTAACGTGATGTACATAAACCTAAGTGAGAAACTAGGGATTTTCAGACAAAATGTGTTAGGGAAGTGAGAAGCATTTGTGGGGCAATTGCTTTAGGAAATAGTGTGAGCGTAGAGCTGAAGGCAGTTTTGCCAAAGCAATATTTCCCCCAAAACGTTAGTTAAATGATGCACTTTGTCGTTATCACATTTAAAATCAAACTGTTCAAGCACTTGGCTTTAGCGCTGCACTTTTCCTTCGCATCGATCGTATGTCATTATAAGGACAGGTGATAAAACAGAAAGTAAAAGACACTGTATTCCCAATTAAAAAACAAATCCTAAAAAGACTTAGACCAAACCCTCCCAAAATATTTCTCTGTTTGAAAATTCTGATTTATTTTTGTTGTTCCAGTTATCACTGAAAGAAAGTCTAAAATGTGGAATTTCTCACAACATGAAAAGTTGGAGCTCTGAGCAGCTCAGCTCAGAGATGTCTGGATGTTGCACCATTCCTGTGGTACCACCTGAGTTCCAGTTTTGGAAACTGATCAACCTAAACACAGAAGCGAATGATTCACTGTAATCTCCGTGAAGTTCAAGCTATTTAAGTTGTCCTCAGCGCCCTGCTCTCCTCTCCTGGTGCAGGGTGTCCTAACACACTATTTTTTCCCTTGTTTGGAATGACCACGTTTCAAGCACCTGCTAGTTTTACTCAGAGCTGAGCAGTGCTCCTGAGCAACCTCTTTATCTCGTTTGATCTCTGAGGCACCACGAACTAAGCTTGCTCCTGCACACACAGATACTCTGGTGATGGGGCAGTTGTCCTGGATTGCTCCCTGGTCCTGCAACTTTCACCCACCGGCATTCTGTCAGTCTGAGCTGTGTCACGAGATGAGGCTCTGAGGACAGCTGCCTCCTGACTCATCTTAGCGCTTGGTCCTATGTGCAGCACCTTCCTCGTGCTCTTAAGCTGAAACAATCATTACAAATGGGGAGGAAAAACTGAGCAAAACTGGTGGGTGTAGTGTTTTGGTTTATGGAAACGGCAGTACCGGTGGAGAGGTTCATCCACACCTTGTGTAGCAGGAAGTTTACAAGAGCAGATTCTGAGGGCACCTCCCTGTGACCACAAACCTCATGTGCTTGGTTCTGCCAGTGCAAAACCTGCTCCTTTATTAGAAATAAGGTAAAGCCCATTCTGTAAATTATTAATTTAAACAAGGACATAAAATGGCTATTTCTGTGAAAGTTTCGGTACCTCTGCTTTCTCCCTACAGGAATATAAGGAACCCTTTACATTTAAATGCAGTAACTGCCTGATATGTGATGTTTTGGCACCTCATTTCCCCACGATGGGTTATCCTGCAAATTTACTCTGTTTTGATTTCTTCTACTACGTTTAGAAACAATGCCCTACAGTGCTCCAAGAGGAATAAAGAGCATAAGTTGTTTCTAGTGCCCCTGCACCATGGAGGAGAAGGAGGTGTGGAGGCAGCGATCCCTCTCCCAGGATTCTGAACTGTGCCAGTGAAGATAAGTACTAGAGGAGAGCGTGTTCCACCAGAGCTAATGCAGGTTGGGGTGAAGAACTCTTATCTCAATCCTCCCAGACCATAATCAAAGATGCTAAGTTTCCATATAAACATAAAGGTGTCCTGAGAATTGCTATCCAAACCTTGTTTTGCTTTGTTGTGTGACTGTGGGCAACAGGCTTGCAAGGCAATGGGCAGAGGCTGGGGGTGGGAGGTGCAGGAAGCACAGTGTGCCTTGAGCTTATTACGAGGAGATGCCCAGTAATGTGTAGCAGCAGCTAAATATATACCTCGGTGTTTTAGCTTTAATTTATGAAGGTAACAACTGCTTCAGGTTTCTCCTAGCAAGATCTCTTTAAATGCACTATAAATACATCTGCTTTGATATTTTTCCCAGTTGGCACCTGCCTCCACCTTAGGCTACCTTTCTCCTTTGAGAAAGGAGGGAAGCGGCTGTGTTCCTGACTCTGCTCATGCTCATGCCTGCAGAGCAAAGCTCACTTCCTCGAGCCAAGCAGAGAAGCCACAGTGGGAATCTTCCCCTACCCTCCACCTGCTGACGTGGGTTCGCCGCCTCAGTTTGCTGGTGATGGCACCTTTTCCCCCCTGTTTGGGAACCGTTTGCGGGATGAGTGCTGCTGCTTTTTGCTGCAGCGTTTGCAGTGTGGTCATGGCCACGCTGAACACACAATGGGGTGGGGGAAGACAAGTGCATTGCTCACATTTTGCACTGGTTATGGTGTTTGTGTATAAAGGATGTAATGTGAAAAAGAGTGAGCGTGCTCAGAAGTAGAAACTTGTCGTAGGGTCATTGGCCTCCTTTGCCAAACTGCCAGGAACCTAATTTCCCTTTGGCTGACTGGATGTCAGCCACGTGCACCCAGGTCTCCCCTGAGCCCTACAACCCTTTGGGGTGAAGTGGAAGCTAAATGCACTTTCCCAGGTTACAGTTGTGTGCTGAGATGCTAACACGCTCTTGGAGTCACCAGTTTTATTGAATTTCTTTGGAGATCTAGGCTGTGTAGTTATCAGTGTGTGGAGAGAAAAGCAGCGAGTCTTGCCTCACCCTTTGCCAATCAGCAGTCTTGGAAACAAGGCTCGTTTATTCTTAACAGTCTTTTTTGGTATTTCTGGGAAAAGGAAGATAGTCATCGTGTTTTCATTGTACTTTGAGGACTATCAGCATTTCAGATACCCTAGTAAAATCTGCTTTAAATAGGGAAGTCACTCCATAGAACAACACAGACTGTACTTCCTTGCCTTGCTCGGAGCCAGATTTAGGAGCCTTGAATACATTGGCAACCGAGATGTCTGAAGACAGTTTTAATTAGCTACTTAACTAGTTTGTTTATGAAAGGCAATCGGAAATTGAGCGCTAATTTCCAGTATTGTTTGAGTGAGCACATGTTCAGCGTGAGGATGAGTCTGTCTGTTTTCTAATGGGGAAAAAACCCCCCAAACCTTCACACATCTGCAACTGAATTTCCAAGTCCTGTGCAGCAAAGGCAAGGCTGAAGACACAGCACCACCGTTTTGCTGTGTCCTGGGCAATTTCTTGATTTGAATTCATTCTTCTGCTCGAGCTGACTTGGGTGTTCAAGATTTCAGCTGGCAAGCTGTCAGCCTTGCCAGCAGCGCCGTAGCTGTGAATATCACGACATCCGTACAGTTACGTTTCGAGGCACAATATTTGTTTAGCAGCTCCGGTGCTGAAGGGATTCATGCAAAAAACCTGCTTTTCCATACACACTGTGAACAACATGTTGACATAACTCAGGCACGGTTTCGGTGCGGTTCGGATCATCGTGTCTTCATCCTGCATGTAAATGGTTTCGCGGGTCCTTTTCACATTACCTTGAATTAATGTTGTATTAAAGTGAGCGCTCAAACGATTTTGTGGCTAAGGCTTTCTTGGAGATATCTGGGTAACAAGGAATTTACTTAGACTCTCTTGGAGCGCTTCAGTCGGTGATTTAATATAGCCTAAGTGGGCTCCACCAGAATTCTCTGAAGCACAAACACAGCCGCCAATACATCGGCGGTCCTAATCTGTTTTTGTTTTAAAAGCTGCCAAATGTGGTAACAGAAACACACCCCGAAAATTCCGTGGAAATTCTAGAATGTTCTAGTTATGTAACAAAAAATGGGAAAGAAAATAATTGTGGAGGTTGGAGGGTTTAAGGACTGGCTCGAGTGCTTGTGTAACTGGTACAAGCCGAAACCTTCCCGTGGGGGTTTGGGGATGCCTGTTTTCCTCTCTGTTTGCTGCTTTGCCGTGGCTGGTGCTTGCCCGTTCCAAAGCGCTCGCTTTTCCGCTGGGCACAGTGGAGTTTTCTGGAGTCGTAGGGAGGTTTGGGTTGGAGAATACCTTTAAGATCATCAAGTCCAACCGCTAAGCTAACTGTCACAAGCCCACTGCTGGGTGCGATTTAGTGCGGCAGAGTCACTGGTAGGGGACAGTGACCAGCCTTCTGGTCCTATGTTAATGTTTTGTAAACAGAACTCCTTTAGGCCACCCACAGACCCAGAGATGCTGTTAGTTTTCATGACAGTTGTTTACCCTGTCACGATTTTAAAGCAGTGCCTGCTGCTAGGTTGTTTGTGGCTTCTATTAGCATCTGAATTAGAGCCACCCATCTACCTCAATAATACGGTGCCACCCACAGCGACTGTTCCTTAGGCTGAGTCCTTCTGCGTTTCATCACCCTCACTTTTGCTTCTCTTTCTCGTCCTGTTTTACCACTTGCACGTGTGACTGGTCAGCAGGAGCTGTTTGGTAGCCAGGGTGTGCTGTGTAAGCGTTTGGTTTCTAGCTGCAAAAGAATTCCCTGAGCAGGTGCTGTATTTACTGTGACACCTCAATTATGATTTATTACAAATTAAACACTGGGAACAGTTTAGGTGTCTTAGTAACAAGCAGTTTGTTCTTCCATTGTTTGGTCTTTCTTGGGTAGTTTAGTCGTTGGGCATCTCACAAGAGCAGCAGAGAACACCAGGCTCTGTTGGGGACGGTGCAGTGTTTTCACACATACGAATGTATCTGCAGTATTCTAGACTGCTGGAAGAAAGGACAAGGCAGAAATAAAATGCTCCGACAGCTCACAACATACAGCTCAGTCACTGGGGAGGTAACTGTTAATAGTCCTGATGGATGTGAGACTTGATGGAGCTGTTAAATAAAGCACAAAGCCTCAAGGCTCAGCCCAGGGGGTAGCTGATAATGAGAAGGGCCAGCAGATCCGTACATGTGATTAACCTGGGAAACCTGCTTCTCATTAAGGCAGAGAATAAGCACTGGGGGTTGTTCTCCTTAGGTTCCCTGCTGACAGTCTGAGAAGTCCTGCAGCATAGTCTGGACCATGGGATCGTCTTACTGCAGAAGGTTCCTAACATATTCTATTTCAGACAGTAATTGTGTTCTTCAGCTACAGCTGTGTTTTTTCGTGTGTTGAAGGAACATTGCAGTTCATCTCTGTGGAGCCATGTGAAGTAATGCTGATGTAGAAAACTCCTCGTTGTAGTGAATCTGATGTTTCCCTTCCTTCCTTGGGAAGTTTCTTGGGAGGCGTGTAGGACCCGGTGTTCATCGCACAACTCTTTTGCTTCATATAAACCCAGGTATTTCTTGGCTGAAAGTATCTTTCCTTTCCCCCCAAAACACAACATTTTAAGACAAAAGAGAGTGCTCTGCCTGTGTGTCTGCAGACACACACAACCAGGGTTAACCCTTCTTTTCCATGTCACTAGTTTCAGATGGCAACTGCTTAGCGTGGGGATTATTCTGGTTGATTGTGCTGATTGTTTCTTGGCTGGACCATAAGCATAGCCTTGGGTGCCCTCGATGGATTTTTTTCTCTTGCTACTTTAACAGGACTCAAGGGATTAAGCAAAATATTGCCAAAGGGCTGGTGTTTGGGGAATGTGAGCGGTAGCAAGCGCTGGTGTTGAGCAACGGAGATGGCACTGCATCAGACAGGATTCAGCCGTGTGCTGTTGGATTCCATAGTTTACTCTGCTAATCCTGATCTTTCAGTTCTCAGCCAACTGTTCTTAGTTTTTAATTGTGTGGACTTTTCCTGAGCGTGTCTAAGAAACCTCAACAAGCCACAGGCTTGTCTTCTAAACTATCCAATACAAGTTGTAGCTATCGTTTTAAAAAGGAGTTGGGGTAGAATCACAGAATCAGTTAGGTTGGAAAAGACCTTTAGCATCATCGAGTCCAGCCATTAACCCAACTGACCCAAGCCCACCCCTAAACCGTATCCCTAAAGTCCAGATCTACACAACCTTTAAACACAGCCAGTGGTGGTGATTTAACCCTATATGTACTTAGTGCATGTAAGTGTGTGTACACACCTCTCAGGCTGTGAGTTCAGCGACAAAATCTAATGAAGTGGCTGAAAACACTGCCTGAGAGGTGGACTGCAACTACTGGTTCCTATTAAGACACTTATGAAGAGGGTACCTTGAGCTGGACATCTGTGATTTTGATTTAACCTACAGTGTATATTGCTCGACACTGCAATGCTGATCCATCAGCTTTATATTACGTGTTTTTTCCTGTGCTTGTTTGAGTGCCTGTGTAGCTCAGTCCTTCTGCAACAGACATTGAAAATCTTGTGGCTCAGCATCTCATTTTGTGTTAATTTCTTGCTGCTTTTTCAACTTTGATGACTCATTGAACTGATTCAAATTAAGAAATGATTTCAAATTAAGAAACCAGCTCTGTGAACACTTTCACTGAAATGTCTCCTCCTGTGCCCTTTGGTGTCCCCCATATTTTCACAATCCATTGAGCACTAAACGTTGTCCAACTGTCTACTTGTAACACTTTGAATTTCTAAGAATTTCAGAAGGTGTTTGGAGAAAATACTTCCCAATTTGCTTTGCACGGTCTGTGTTGGCGGGTTTTGTCACCTCATGGTTTTATTACACTGAGTATTTATATGAAACATAAGATTTTTGTTTAATTAGGCTTCTTTTCTCAGTTCAAGAAAACCCTGCACAGCTTCAAGTGGCCAGCTGACAGTGACTACAGTTTCCTGTGCGTTTCCAGCAATGTGTTAGACATTAGCAAGTCTGGAAGGCAGTTTAAAGAGGTTTAATTGATCCAGAGAAGAGTACACTTGGCTGAAAGAGTGTTTCAGTGCCGTGTCAGCGCTCCAAGGAAATGAAGAGGTTGCCCTGTGGAAATTGGAAAACCTTCTGAGATGTCTGCGACGGCGCTCTATGAAGTTCAGAGTTATAGCCCCTAATAGAAGTGAACTCCCTGAGGAGGGAGGGAGGGAGAGAGCTCACTTGCCTTCGCTATTGTGTCTCATTTGTTTATCACTCCACTCAGTTGTCACTGAAAGAATGTCTTTTGGCTAAGAAAGAAGAGAAAGTGTCCCCCAGTTCAGCTGTGGAAGCCTAGAAGGGGCTTGACACAGGGGGATCGAATGGCTAACTGCTTTTGAGGAGAGCTTCGTTACTTCACGGAAGGGGTAAGTCCTGTGGCGTGTCTGCCTCAGGTTGGGTATTTTGCGGTGTTTGACCCGACATTACTTTTGAAAGCAAAGCTGTGGAGAAATGTGGACATATTAACCTCAAACCAAAGGAGTGCAGCCATTGTGTTGAGAGGCTGTCGTGACACCAGTATTTATACATTTGACATTTGGCACAGGGAAGTGTGGGGGTGATGGATGACTTATTTTGGGGAACAATTGCCAAAATTCAGCTGCTTCATAATCTCTTAGAAAAGCCTTGAGTATGTGTTGAGGAGCTGAAATCTCTGAAGGTCTTCTCTGCCTATATTCAGGGATGGTCACCTGCTGCTGTATGGCTGTGCCCACACCACTCCTGAAGAGCAGATGAACGTGCGATATTTACCCCTTCTTGCACAGGGAGCTCAGTGATTTTCCCTGCAACTGTGGGCTCTGGTGGGGGTCAGAGTTTTTTTCAGGAAAATAGTCTTCACAGAAAGAGTGAAGTCAGGCACTGGAATGGGCTGCCCAGGGTGGTGGTTGAGTCTCCATCCCTGGGTGAGTTTAAAAGACGCTTAGATGTAGTGTTGGGGGATCTGGTGTAGAGGTGAACGTGTAGAGTAGGGTTGATGGTCCGACTCGATGATCCCAAGAGTTCTTTTCCAATCTGAATGATTCTATGGTTCCATGATAATGGAACTTTGGTCCCAAGGGTCTTTTCCAACATGGATGATTCTATGATGCCATGATATTGGAACATAGAAGAGGGTGGTTTTTTCCCCTTTGTCTGCAGTAGTCTTTGCAAAGTGAGTAAAGAATGTTCTCTACTTATTTGCAGCAGGTAAAACTGAGTGAAACTGGGGCTAGGGGTGAAAATGTTTAGGTTCAGACACAAGGCATTTAGGGTTGCCCACTGTTTTCCACAGCCATGGGTTTCTGGAAGAGGATTAAAATGTGAGACTAGAGAGGCCAGAGAAGGGATTACTGAGGAGTCAGACTTCCATGTGAGCAGGCGACAGTGGGGTTGTGGGGTTGAAGAGAAGTTATTGGAAGAGTGGAGGAAAATAACACATCTCAGACATGGTGGTAGACACCTGTTACTTCTGCAATATCAATGAATGTAAAGACACCAGCCTTCAGAAGGAAAACTGGCTTTAGAACGCTCTATGGTGTCACTTCTGAATTTCAGATTTGCTTTTTTAACCTCCCCAAATGGTTTGTGCAAAGCCAGCTCAGTGGCAGCCGTGCCACCCAAAAGTGAGGAATGGTCCTCTTGCAGCTATTGACTGGATAGAAATGAAATGCCTTCTTCAGCAGGGCTCTGACATCACTACAGGGGTGTGTGCTGCTGGTGATGTTTTGGATTTGAATGTAATCAGATCTACTCCAAAGCATCTCGTATGTAGCTATTAGAGTAACATCTTGTTCTACAGGATCCTTGAGAAACTCTCTGGTGAAGAAGGGTACAGCAAAATCCCCGAGGAAATCAGCAAGTCCATCTTCTCTGTTTTACAGCAGAGAGGACACTTTACAGAACTTACATACAACAGTTACTTGTTGAAGTACTGAAAGGGAAGGACAGGTACAGAAGCAGCCCCAACATATCTCTCATTTCCTCTTTTAGTGTGAGCACCTTATCGCTGGGGTGTATAGTGAGAGATTAGTCTTGTCTGTATTGTCCATAATTGCTCTTGCAACAGCTCCTACCCACAACAGCTGTACCTTGTTCTGGGAGGCAGGGATGTCTCCTCCTGCCTACCACAAGAGGAACACAGAGTGTTATCGATGCTACTTACCAATAAGCTACTGCCATTGAAAAAACATTGTAAAATACAGTTGCCCAAAACAGAAGGAATTTTTGCTTCTTCCAGTGAGACTAGCCAGTGGCCTGAGCCCTTAGAAAGTGGTTTCAAGGTGAGAGTCTAGGTTGTTAAGAAAGAGCATCTAACTGCTTCTTCTAGTGAGCTTAAGGATATGGTCTAGCAGCTAGACAATAGGATAAAGGTTGGACTCGATGACCCTGGAGGTCCTTTCCAGCCGTGATGATTCTGTGATCCTGTGACTAGCCAGTGGCCTGAGCCCTTAGAAAGTGGTTTCAAGGTGTGAATCTAGACTGGTAAGAAAGAGAATCTAAGCTGTGGAGACAAAAGGTGTTTCAGGAGCTTCCTTGTCCTCATTTAGCCCTAACCATCAAGCAGCATTATACACTGAATTAGGTGATGATACGTAGGAGACGTTTAATATTTTAACAGGGAGGATCAGGGGAGACACAGTGCTGACTGAGGAGATCCACTGGTTTGTTTGTTGGAGGGGCTCCTTTGCTGAATCTGTTCCTTGGAGCGTTTAATTTCCCCAGTGTATTGACAGTGAACTGAGGGGATGTGAATTCTGCTAGGACAGAGAATGACAGCTAAAAGCTAGGCATTGAACATCCATCTAACACACATGTTCATATAAAAGGTGAAATAAGAGCTTTAGATTGACCACACTATGTGTTTTGGGTATGGGCAATAAGAGAAACTAACGCACCCAGGCTCTAACCCCCAAACTGGTGTGTGGGTCCTGTGATGGACACTCTGCATGGAACCTTCCAAGTGCTGGAACAGAAGAGTACTTTCTGCTTGATTCATGTATCTCAGGCAAGATGCCTTGGACATTTTGTCCTCCTCTTTTATAGCTCAAACAGACTTGAAACAAACTTCTGAAAAGATCAGCTTTTTGTTGAAAGCTACTTGTGTAACGTCTGTCTGTGGTGACTTTTGTACAAGTTCTACCAAGTGTTCCTAGTTTGTCGTTATTGTCCCATGTCTGGTGAAGGAAACGGGATTTGTTACAGCTCCGGGATAACGAGCACAGCAGTAGAGTTTGTTGAAACAGTCATTCCTGACATTTATCTTCCCCATCCTCTTACCTCTCCTGTGTCATTGTTCTGCCTGGCCTTTTCAAGTAAACACCAGAGTACAAACCACTCACCCTACTACACATATACGATCCTGCTACTAGGTTAGAAAGAATTCCTGTTATGTCCACATTTCATTTATAATGATGTACTGACACTTCTTTTGACTTAATTCCAACAGAATGACTTCTGGCATTAGAATTCATTTAGGTCTGTATTGTAACTGTGCAATTCTGCAGTGAGGAAGTCGTCTCCCCTTTGTTACAGGAGGACTTGATTCTGAATGACGGCAGGTACTTAATGCTGCTCCCACTGCTCTACCAACTTTTAACACAAGGAACAGAATCCTTCTCAACAAATCTAATAACTGGAGTCTTTCTCAATGGATCGACAGATCATTACTAAACAAGCTGTGCTTTTGTAATACATCAACATGCATTTTCTTTCATAGATAAAATTGGTAGAACCTGGTCTATGATGTCTATGATCATTTAAAAGAGTCAAACCCATGAGTGTTCACAAGCAATAACCTCATATGGAGCTTTACTGAAATTTTACTTCCAGAGACTTAGTTTTTGCAATGTTGTCTCCCCTGACTCAAATTTCTGTGGCACTAAGTAGAGCCAGGATCTTTTCTTTCTTGAGTTTTCCTTTCAGAGTTCTCCTGTCCCATGCGACTTTTTCCCAGGGTAAGTGATTAATCTGACCATGATGTTATATTATTTTTAGCACTGTTGACATCTTTAAGCTGCATTGTCCTAACAGGTCCAGAAACAGGAGAATTTCTGTGAAGTTTTCGTGCTTTTCAGCCTGCTTGCACTTCTACGCCCATTTGAATTTCGAGTGTGTCTCTTTTCATTTGAACACTGCAGAGCTGTTTTTCCTAAAGGTAAGTCTGTCTGTACTTCATTTCCTTGTTGCTGATAATCACATTCAGGTTTTCTGTGGCTTCAGGTGAGAAACTTTGCTTTCAAGCAGATCAGCTTTAAGAGTCTGGCTGAGCAAAGCAACTTCTTCATCCTGACAGCTGTGTGATTTTGCTATAGCCAGCTGCAACATCGCACTCCAAAACACTAGTAGGAACGGGGTGGTGAGTGGGAAGTCTGGTGACTGATGCTTAAAATACTGGAGTGGTACTTCCAAGTTTGATTTTCTCTTCCAGATGGTCCACAAAGTCCAGGTTGTCATTGAGGCAGTTAATCTGCACCTCATTGCCTTCTGCATACAATCATCACAGGATTTTGGAGGACTTAAAACTTACTAATAAATACAACTAGCCTAGTCACATTGAACTGGGAGGTTTTTAAAGACTCAGAGAACTCCTTACTTTGGAATAGCTGCATCTTGTTAGCTCAAACATGACTCCAGCTTTTTCTCTCAATGTCTCAGGGTCCAAGGGCTTACTTTTCTATACCTCCAGCCCAATTCATCTACTTTTCTGAACATGCTTAGATGTGGCATTTCAGCATTCATCCTGCTGATAATATAATCTGGAATTTATTTTGTACTTGGATGGAATTTCACCTGCTTTCTGGTGCTGGAAATTAAATCATCTAAAGAACACGCCAGTGGCTTAATTCAGTATGAACCGTCTGGTTCCTGCTGGGGTTTGAGCTCCTCCAGCATCCTTTGAAGATGACTAGTTAAGGGGTTTACAGGCTACACAATGATTCATAAGTAATGGCCAGAATAAACTTGCCAGTTACAACTCTACTAAATAAATATTTCTTTATCATGGGGTGTTTATGGCTTTTATTTAACTGCAAATCGTTGCTGTTGCCTCCTTAATCTGATAAGAGAGCTGCATATATATAGACTACTCTTTCCTGGCTTATTCCAAATCTGAAGTGAATGAGACCCCATCAGGAATTTTGGTGCTGATTGTATCACCTCCTGAAGCTTTCTTCTAAGGATTTTCTCTCCACTATACAACAATCTTTTGTAGTTAGCTGTAGTTAAATCCCATTTTGCTTGCCCTTGGCTACTTGTTGCAGTTTTCTAGACAGAACACTCTAATTCCACAGCAGCCATCTCAATAACTTCCACTTGAGTTGTCAGAGGGTCTTCACTGGGAACCAGCTTGAGCATCAAGGATAGAAGAGCAGCGCAGATGAAGCCTGTGGAAGATGAAGCGTTTTTAAAGCTTCCAAACTCTTTTACACAACTTATTTTGTACAAGAGATTCAGTATTAAAACTCTTTACTTTTGGAATGGTTTATTTATGAAAGCTACTTTTAAAAGCCTAGGTAGCATGCTCAATAAGGAAGGCTGGAGATGCTGCTCGACCCAGTTCTTAGTTGCCCATCACTCAGACAGGGATCTAAACAATAGGCTCTGTCTGAAGTACGTGAGGTGAGGTAGGCACTGGCACATGCCACAGAAAGGGCATTTAGAGCTCGTGTGTTTGAAGCACTAAATCCTGGTGTGTGGCTGAAAGCTCTTTCCTTTCTGGGGTTGGTGTTACTGAACTGCAGAAGCTAGCAGGTAGATGCTCTGTTCTCTTGGGAACTAGAACCTGAAATCCGTGCCAGCACCTTCCTGAGAAGCTAAATCAAACGTGTGTATAGTTTATTTTGTCAGATTCCTCTTTGGGTGCTATGTGGGCATGAAAAGGAGGTGGAGGTGCACAGGAGGTTATTTCTTCTCCCTTTTGCTACTGGTTAGAGGTCGAAGTACTCCAGTGGGAGCTCTCTTCACCTCTGAGGTTAGCATCCCAAGTACCATAATGCCTTTGAAGACTAAATGATATCATTCCTTCTCATTCTGCTTCCTGCAGTCCTCTGGGTATGAAAAGGCAAAGGGAGGCAAAACAAGAGATGAGGCGTGACTCTGCAGTGTACTGGCTTCCTTGGCTGAAGGTGTCCTGGGTATCTGCTTTTCTTTCTTTAACCCAAAATCTGCTGTGAATGATGGTGAGTGGAGCAGATGCAGATCATGTGTTGGCTAGCAAAGCTGAGCAGTGACATGGCTAATGGCCAAGGGTAGTGCAACCAGCAAGATCAGCGGGAAGGCTTTTGGTGCAGCCTCTCTACAGCAGCTGTGGAATCCTGTGAGGGGTAACAATGCCAGACATGGGTCCTACCACCCAGATTCCAGTCCCATGGTTCTTGAATGAGGCAAGAAGGTCAAGCCTGGTGGTCAGGCCCACCAAAGAATCCAGATCATAAGGCAACATCATTTGCAAGTCAGTTTGGAAAGTCAGTCTACAAGACAGGATTCAGATCCACTGGCAGCCAGCAGATCCATAGCAAAAGGCTGGGCTGAAACCTGAAGGTTCAGATGGAGATCAGGAACAGAGGCAGTCAGGGATGTGAGTGTCCTCGAGGCCATGGCAGATGCAGTCTCCAAATGTGGTAAGGTTAAATAAATACAATCTTTTCCCCCTTTTGCTCTGTTGGTCAGCCTAAATGTAGCCTGGATCCTTCGAAACCTTGGTCCTCACTTTATTGAAAGACGATGTCGATGCCAGCCTATCTGTGTGCCCCTAGTCTCTGTAGAGCATGGTTGGTTTCAGACCTGGCCATGTCTCTCTTTGTGGAGGACAGTATCGTATATTTCAATGCTTATGCATGTCAAGCATTGTCAAATGTCTATGATTGGTCTATCCCAGACGTTTTGCACTGGGCAACAGTTTCCTACCGTAGGAGTCATTCCTCTGAGGGCAACCACATGACCTGGTGGTTTCGATGCTGCTTTGCAGAGCAGGAAATCAT
This sequence comes from Phoeniculus purpureus, assembly GCA_028565055.1. Lineage (NCBI taxonomy): Eukaryota > Metazoa > Chordata > Aves > Bucerotiformes > Phoeniculidae > Phoeniculus > Phoeniculus purpureus. The sequence continues at coordinate 854 of JAOXOE010027599.1, read as the reverse complement.
CTAGATTTTCTTTGTGCTGACTGCCTGTGGTTGTGTTTTGTGTATTATTTTAGATTATATTTTATGGGAAAATAATTGCTTTATGAACCGTCAAATTGACCTTTTTTTCCCCCTGAATATCTACTGTGCTTAAGGCAACAGATTAAAACTGTATTTTCAGCAACATTTTCCCCAGTTGACTTAAATGATGAACTTTTGCCAATGAGAATTTACTGATGCCATCTGGTACTTCCTCTGACCTTGAATCACTGAGATTGTTAGGTAGATTACCTGCTCCTTGTGTAGGTTTTTAACCTTTCAGCTTTAACCCTCTGTTTCACAGGTTTTCCCATGTTTTTTGGTCATGGTTCATACCCACCCCCCTGCAATGGATCCTCATTCCCAAGTTCAGGACAGATTCTGTCTGGCCATTCCTCACATGAGGAATGACAAACTCTAGAGATTTTAGCTATGCCTTAGAGATACTGTAAATGGAGGAGCACACTGTTGTCGTCCACAAATCTCTTCATTTGTCTGCAGGATGTGTTGGATAGCTTTACATAAGATGCTAATTCCAGTTTGACTTTTACAGAATCACAGAATCATTAGGGATTGGAAGGGACCTCGAGAGGAGGGTTGGAAGGAAGGCTGGAGAGCTGCGCAGAGAGAAATTGAATGAAGTATAACAAGGGTAAGTGCAGAGTCTTGCATCTGGGCAAGAACAACCTCAGGTACCAGTATAGGTTGGGGACTGATCTGTTGGAGAGTAGTGTAGGAGAATGGAATCTGGGGGTCCTCGTGGACAGCAGGATGACCATGAGCCAGCAGTGTGCTCTTGTGGCCAAGAGGGCCAACAGCATCCTGGGGTGGATCAG
>JAOXOE010027598.1:0-18011 GCA_028565055.1 Phoeniculus purpureus | reverse complement strand
GAGCACTGGAAGGGGCTGCCCAGGGGGGTTGTGGAGTCTCCTTCTCTGGAGAAGTTTAAAACCCACCTGGACATGTTTCTGTGTGACTTGGTCTAGGTGATCCTGCTGTGGTAGGGGGATTGGACTAGATGATATTTTGAGGTCCCTTCTGATTCCTAACGTTCTGTGATTCTCTCAGGGGAGTCCAGACAATGCAGAATCACCTAAACTCTCAACAAGAGAAGGTGATCTTGCCATGAGCAGCTCAAAAAAGGAACTGAGGACAAGGGAAGAGGGAACCTTAGTGGTTAGTGGTTGTGTTTGACATCTGTACAGCCTAACGCCTACATCCATCTCTGCTACACAACAACATTATGCTGAGACCTGTGACGGTATAGGACTGCTTCCAGCCTCTGCACCAGAGAAGTTCCAAGAGTAAAGCGCACACAGATTCACTAGTAGATGATAAACACTAGAATTAACAAAGAAATTAATAAGAAGCCTGTTCAAATATTAGCCTAATTTAGCACGAAAGAGGAGATGTAGTGCAGCATTAACCTCAGACAGACCCTTTAAAAACACATCCTGGAAGATGTGCGCTCACTACACCCACTCACCAAAGGATCTCTAATGAGTTTCCTCCTACCTGGTGTCTCAAATCTGGAGGGAACCACTTGAGGTAATTTGCTTCACAGTCTTACCTCCCGCTCAACGTACAGACCCAAAGTTGTTCGAATTGCAAGAGGGAAACCTTATTTGTCTTGCTCTTGTTGGCCGAGAAGCGACAAAGACAGCCATCCATCACTGCTCTTCATGAGCAGCACACAGGCACAAGGCAAGGATCACACCTGATTTATTCTCCACACAGCCCTAATAAAAAGGGCTCTGCTCTGCCTCTTAACTAAATCTTGCCAACATAATAAACAGAAACATGAAAATGAAGCCTAGTTTCATCCTCCTTTTGAAGTCAGCAGAGGGACACGCTAAAGGGAGTTCAGCCTTTCCCACAGAGAGGAGATGGATTCCACTGGTCTCCCATGACGGGGACATATATTTACTTTCAAAGCCATCCTAAGTGTCATTTCGCTTCTCCCTGCAACTTGGCAACTTCACCTACTTCTCAAAATCGTCTGCACGCTCCCACATCACGTCTCTTATCCTCAGAGTATCATAAATCACCACGGCAGGATAATATTGGAGGACCTAAAAGTACCGAAGTTGTTAAAAAATAAATCAGCCTTAAAATTGGATGTGTACACCAGCAGACAAGAAAGGAGCAATATCGTAGGCTGACTCCAGAAGGTTTCCAGGAGTGCTCCATATAATACCAGCCTGTAAAACTTATTTCTGTATCAAATAAAACTAGACAAGAAACAATAAACCCCCCAGGTGAAAATAATAAATAAAGAAAACCATTCCTCTCCTAGCCAGTAGAATTCCCCGAAATTCTTAAGGAAAAAAGAAATAGCATCCCTGAGGTTTAATTACTTGGATTTTCAAAGCCTCCGCGACAAAAGCACCATCCAGAAGGCTACCAGGAACTGTCTGAGCAACGGAGCGAGGGACGGGGCGCCATTGCAAAGCTAGAAGTGAACTGAATGAAATGAAAAAAGGAGATATACCACACGATCAATATTCAACATGGCAAAAGATTACACTGGTGTTCCCCGAGGACCGGTTCTGTTTAACATGTTCTTCAGCTATTTGCACAGGAGAGAGAGCTGTGATGTGACGAGCCTGCAGATGACGTTATTGGTTTGGGGGGCATTGAGCTGACCTTGGCTAGGTTGCCTCTTAGGAGCACTAAAACACTTCGTCTTCGCTGCAGGTTGTCTTGGGAGAGGTTCACTTGCTTTAGTTACAGGAAATGTAAAAACACAGCTGTTTAGCAGTTCAGGAGAAACCGAAGAGAAAGCACAGAATAATGAAGGTCTTTACTCTTGTCTTGAAAGATGCAAGGGAAACGATACCCAGAGGAGCTGAACGGCAGCTTTAAATAGGAACAAACAACTCTTTTCTTAAGCCCCAGGTTGACCTCTGGAGCTCATTGTCACAGGCTGTCTCTCAGATCAAGGGTTCAGAAGGGTCCAAAACTGGATTAGACATGTTCATAGCAAGCTGGTAGCGAAGCACGTTCACCAAAGCTTATGAAAAACATCTTTTATGAAGACACTGTGGTAGTTTCTTAGGCTGGGCTACACCAAAGTGTAAAACCTGAAAACAAGCCGTCCCTCCACGTTAGAAGAAGCCTGGAAAACCTCCACTTAACTCACAAGCACTAAGAATTAACACTGCAGTAGCGCTTTGCCCACCAGCCCTGGAACACCTTGACAAACTGGCAGAGTGGTTGCTGTTCCCATTTCACAGATGGGGAATGAGACAGCACGAACCAGTCAGCGGCAGAGCTGGATTACAGTCAGAGCATTCCAGGATTTTTTGGCTATGGGCTCGCCAACGAGCTGCTGCTGACCAGTGAGAAACAAGCACGGCAGTGGACTAAATCTCAGAGGTGAAGAAGAGCCGCGTGCCCAGCTCTTGTCAGTCCCTCACCCATCTCCATCCCCAGCCCAAACCCGGGCAGCGTTGCTCTGCAGCGCAGGGCTCTCCAGGGAGCTGCACACTGCAACAGCACTCGCTGGAAGCACGTTCCCTTTTGGGATACATGTAGGGTAACCACGGACACTATGTACAGAACAACTTTCCAAACCAAATTCTATTGGTTGCTTTGGTTCCCCGTGGGCTGTGATTTCCATACAGATACCTACAGGTGGCAGAAGGCTGGAAGACTCAGGAGGTGCAGAAGAGCTGTCAGCCAGTTTGGCCAAGGGCTCCAGCTGCCCTCCTCACTTTTTAAGTCAGGTTGTGCACATTGGTGGCTCCTTGATGTTGAGCCTATTTACTATCCGCTAGGAAGCAACTGTTCAAAGCAGTAGAGAGATAGCTAAGGAAAGCCTGTCCTTCATGGTTTCCTTCGCTGTGTGACCAGCCACCAGCTCCCTCCACATTCCAACCCCTCACTTCTCTCCAGGTGACCATATTTGCTTTCCAAATGTTCTGTTGGGCACACGTCCTTCCACTCAGATGCCCCGTTCAGTGGCTGCATACGTTCGCTTTTATGATTTAAAAAATAATTTAGAGATGAATTTAACTTTAAAACCTGTAACGGCTTGAGGAGTCTCTAGAGTGAAACAGGAGGAGGGAAGGGGGAACCCAGGTTAATAAAAGCTGTTAATTAGAGTCAAATTTGCTGCTTAATGTGTCAAGAACAAGTGAGTAATGAGTTAATCAACTGTTCCGAGTTCCTTGCGAGAGCAATAAAGCTGAAGTCCGAAAACGGAAGGAGAAGGACAAGGTCATGGCCTTTAAAGAAGGTGCCTTTAAAATTGCTTTCCCCTAAGGTCCAAGCTGAGAGCATCCTCAAAGAGGCTCGGACTTTCCCTGTTCTGAACATCCTGCTATATAGTCATCGGCACTCCAGGTCCTTCACAGCACCGTCAGGTTCAGACAGATTTTCGTTTCTCCTTCTTATCTGCACTAGTTGGGGCTTCTACAACGTGCAAGAAAGGACTGGTAACTCTTCCAACCCTTGATGTTTTGTTTCCACTGTTCCCTTTCAAAGGATGTTGTAAAAGCTTAAAGCAAAAGGTAGAAGAGAAACATGGAAGAGTCGAAGACTATCCATCAAGCCCAGAGTTCAGGATCCTGTGTTCCTTGTGCAAAAGCTATGAACGTCTCCCCACACCACTCAGTAAAAGCAACTGGCACAGCAAGAACTGCCTTAAAGACTAAATTAATAAAAACAGCAGAGGAAAGAGAGTGAATAAAGCCTGTCAAGAAATGAAGGGGTTTGGAGATTGAGCACTTCCCACATTTTAATGCATCTGGGAGATAGAAGGCAAATGATGGGTGATTTTCTTTTGCCATTGAACTATGGAAAGATTTAATCTATTTTCACTCCAATTTACTCTTTGCAAGTCTAGCTTAGATGGAGTACATTCTTCTTCTCTGCAACATGCGAGCCATCATTACCATCTCTCTGTGATTGCTAAGGGAGGAAAAGCTGCAGTTGCTATGGGATCTCTGCCATCACCCAAGAGCTTTCCCAATGGGGGGAAGAAGGGAGCCAGAAGATAAATATTTATAGCAGAGGATTCCACCAGACTTTCAGACTTCTGCTAAAACAGGAGGCACTAAAAACATTTTTATTTTTCAGTTGAGACACAGCAGTTAGGAGCCACACTGCCAAACTCAACTCCAGACATAAAATTGTTTAGGTTGGAAAAGACCTTTAAGATTATCAAGTCCAACCATTAACCCAACTGCCCCAAGGCTACTGCTGAACCAAGTCCTTAAGCTCCAGACCTTTTAAGCATGTCCAGGGATGACAATTCAACTGCTTCCCTGGGCAGCCCATTTCAGTGCTTAATGACCCTTTCAATGAAGACGTTTTTCCTAATGTCCAGCCTAAACTTCCCCTGGCACCACTTGAGGCCATTTCCTCTTGTCACTTGTTAACTTGTGAGAAGAGACCAATAATGTTCATCCATGAATACCATTCCATCACTCACCAGCAGTTCAACTGGGCCACCTTAGCGGTGTGGGTGAGGTTTTGTCAACTGCAAGAGGCAGACTCTTTCTTTCATCTAGAGAACTTTGCCTTGTTCCCCTCCCAGACCTCTGACAGCAAGCTCCTGCACAGAGGCTGACCTACTGCGCTTTATAATGATCAAAGACACAGATAGGACTTTTTACTGTGCTGGACAGCCGTGGGTGATGCAGTTGTGGCTGCCAAGCAGGGAGGGGACAAGGGAACAGCACAGCATGAGGCTTGCTCTCAGCTCAGCAGAACTGGGCATTGCTCCATGTGGGCACCACGGTGGACCACGCTTCCTCTCCAGCCCTCTTCTCTCTTCCCTGCACAGATGCTGCTGGAAGGTTTTAAAAGAAAAAAACATCTTTTTCTTGAGAGTTTTCTTCTCCTGCCTTGCAACCTCTACTTAGTTTAGGGGGCAAATGTGCTATCTGACTGTTGTGGAGACAAACATGGGCTCCTGAGGTTGGGACTTGGCACAGAAAGAAAGAGGAACAGATGTTCATCGATTTCATTGCAAAATATAATTACCCACAGTTTTGAACACTACATACAACATAGTTCTGTAAACGTGCAACAGTGGAAGTGCCCTCTGTGTCCTTGTAGACATCTCGGGTGTTCCTCCAGATCTTACCGGCGTTTTCCATACGGCAACGTGTTGGCACTGCAAGCAGCGACCCTCAGAAACGTGGGGAGCGCAGACGATTGCATCACATCTAGCAAAGCAATTTTTTTAGCGCTAATTTTCTTGTTCCCCTACAACATCCAGGGTCCTGAGGGAAAGCAGAGCCCAAAGGTAGCTCTGGATAAAAAGATTAGTTGCTTCTGCATTGAGATGCTCATAATGACTCAGCAACTTAAAGCCATCTTTCTACTAACAAGGAGTCCTTCTGGTCCCCCTGTAAGCCGATAGCTTAAAGTGACAAATAAATTAAAAGATTCTGGCAGAAGTCATTATCACCTCCCAGGCTGGTGAACATTTGTGAGTACAAATGGGTCAACTGTGCCCAAAACTTGCAGTTTTATTCAGGTGGGAGAATAATCCCATCCTTCTTCCCAAAAAGAAATCTACACTTTTGCCTTCCCTAACATGCAATTCACCTGATGCATTAGTGGTTAACCCAGCAAGAGCAAGTGCAGTGCCATCCACTGCTCCTGGGTCTGACTGTCATTTCCCAAAAGGCAGGTGAAAAGCACTGAGGACAACCGGGTCTCCTCAACCAGAGAGTGACCAGCTCGCTCCTATCTGACATCGGTAACGTTCCAGACTCCTTTCAAACCGGGCACTTCCAATAAACTCCAGGAGAAATCAATTCTCCACTCTTGCTCAATCAATCCTCTGCTCTTGCTGAAAACTGTTGCTGCACAGAGGACAATAAACTAGGGAGTACCTTGGCAAACAGTTCAGGGGTAGAAATCTTTCTTTCCCAACAATTAGTAGAGAGCCTTTGCGTACCTCCTCCAGCAGCTGCTGAGCGCAGATGCAAGTGGAGAGGGTCACAACCTTAATTCTGGACACAAATTGGCTGCTGGTTCTCCACCGCCGAAAGGGGGAGAGGAGGTTACGGCCATGGAGTAATGAGTGAGATTACACTGCAATCAGGGAACAGAGATGTGAGCTGGAGGGACGTGCTGCAGGCAGGGAAAACATTCCTTAAATTAAGCTCCTATTGTTCACCTTGTCTCTGCCTCCGTGGATAATCCACGAGACTCTGAGCTCCTGCCGGGAGCTGGTGTGAGTAATTCCAGAGCATTATTCCTACCTGTCGGTAATATCGCAGTCCGTGCGCACGTGAGCTTTCCGCTTCCTTGAGCTGCACGTACAGGAAGGTACATTTTCTGTACCCTCTGGGGATACTCTTTGCTCTCCCATTTTCCCAGTAAAATCTCTACTGTGGATGAAGGGGTGCAAGAGAACTGGTGAGTGCAGTGCGCGACACCTCTGCACACCCCTTAGAGCAGGGTTATTAACAGGACTGGGGTGGGGACCGGGGGCAGGAGATGATCATCTGTCTGAAGATGTGTGAAAGCAAGGAAGGCGAATGCAAATCTGCAATGGAAACCTCCTCCTTTGGTGAGGTTTCCTTCCTCTGAGACAGGCAGTGAAGAGCCTCACACCTGAAGGTAACCTGATGGTAATAAAACCCTTCCCAAAGGTGGCCGCAGGACAAGAACGACATGAAGATGGTGGAATTAGTCTCCTCAGTGGAGATCTGACCCAGCTCCCATGCTGATGTGCTGCTCAGAAAACACGACCAGAGCTGTGACAGGCAACTGCAGCTCTGCACACCAGACCGAGTAAAAATCTGGGCGATACCGCGCAGGAGCTAATGCGATGTGTAACGCAGCGTGCTTGGAGCTCTTCTTTCAAAAGACTCTGTGTGCAACTGTGAGCACACACTCCACGTCGCGGTGCTAAATATAGCCCTATGCCCACCGAGAGCAGCAGCAATTTGATTTGAGTTTTATCTTATAAACCGCTATGGATATCAACTCTTGCTTCCTTCTTCTCGTTAACACTGCTGTAAAGTGCCTGGCACACATCTACATCAAGTGAATATAATTACAGAGGCAAATACATTACATTAACTTGTAGGTCTGGCCTTCTCTTGCTTTTTCTGTCTCACCACTCCTCTTTTCTTCCTCTTTTACATGAGAATTTTGTTCCTGTTTTTCTTCACAATTCATCTTCTTTGCCCCTCTTTCAGTCTTTCACCTATCCCTCATGTCAAGCCCAAAGTTGATTGCTTGTCCTTTTCCTCTTTGTTTTCGAATTTGATTGATTCTGCGCTTAGGTAGATGATTTTATACAAAGCAGATGAACTGCAGAACTCCCTGCAGAACACCACAAGCACCACTACCACTTGTGCAGGTAAGGAGGAAAAGAAAGTGAAGTTAACAAAGCACTAAATTAAGTAAAAATCTCTGACATCACACTTCGAAGCTCGCCAGAGTTTGACTCTTCAGATGCACTGCAATGACAGTTTTCTATGGCCCAGGTCTTTTGCAGGCAAGAACCTTTCGTGTCAGACAGGAACAGACATAACAGATTCTCTCAGCTCCTTTGGCAGGGGCCTGGGGATGAAGCAATCTTTCAAACAACCAGAACTCAAGTCACAAGACCCTTGCTACTGTAAGGCACCCGGAACAATGCGATTCTGCTTTCCTGCTACCGAAAATAAAGGGAGGGGAGATGAGGGCAGGTATTTACATGTCATATCTCGGCTGAAACACCTGCAGGACTTCAGGCAAGGGATCGCTGCTGAAATTCATTGTATTGCTCAAATCCATCCTCGCTTAATTCATCTCATGAAACTCCTAAATGGTACCCAGGCTAAGGCTGCCTCTCTACAGAGATGGGAATTACATCCCTAATTACAAGATATGGTACTGCCCTAATAATAAGTACTGTGCTCAAGAAGTGCCCACCCTGGGGGACGAGCTTTGACCTCTTTTAACAAAGACTGCAAAATAGTTGATAAGAACATGAAAGCAAGTCTGTGCTCCAGAAACCGTGTGCTCGCTCGCTCTAAGCACTGTGGTGTCAGTCGCAGAAATTAGCTTCTGAGTACAGCTCACTAGGCTGGGTTGGTGACAGTTGTCTGCCCCCAGTGCTGTGACAGAGATTTGGAGCTACAGCTTTTGGAGGTGTAGAAGGGGAGATAAGACGGCAGAGACTTTCACCTCCACAGTATTTGCTTCTTTCACCCCACAACCTCCTATTAGCACCAGTTTGCCGGTCAACAGGTTCATTCTGGGCACTGCTGGATAAACAAATCTGAATTTTTCACGCATCGTTAGAACAAGCCTGGAGATCGATAGCTCCTCTACAAAACACACCCTACCCCACAAAGCATGGAGCCTTGCTAAGCTGTCATTGCTGCTCCTCACGTTTCCTTTCAACCAGCACCTCTTGCCTCAAGAGCTCTCTCCCTCCTCACGCCATCAGCAAAGGGACTGCAGCCATCTCTGACTGGAGACGTGTTTTCTTCTCCAGCACAGATGCGTAGCGTTTAGCAGCAAACCTTCAATTATCACAGCACCTGACCATAAAACTTGCTCAACTGGAAATGTTCAGCTATTTCTAACCTTGCCTTCAGTCGTCGTCTTCCATTTGCCCCCAAAGCCATCTGAAATAGGGCTCTCCTGGAACCTCTGCACAGCCTGCCCAGCACAGAGTGAAACCGTAAGTCAAAATGATTAAAATGATATGGAAATACACACATCTCCTTCAACATCAGCCTGGGAACCCGGCTCCTAATGGGACATCACTACACATTACTCATAAGGCAAAGACACGTGGCATCTCCCAGAGAACCCGCACGCTCTCCTTTTCATGCCGGATGACTTACAAGGAGCTATCAGTCTTTTCCTTTTGGGGCTGTGCTTTCCATGCACATAATTTAAGTCTTTAAAATGAACCCTCCCTGATCTGGATTCCACCTGCCTGGGAGAGGGGAAAAAAAAAAGTAAATTAAAAAAACCCCAACTCTTGGAAATATATAGCAACAAGAAACTGGCAGGACAAGCTCACACTCCCACTGTGCCAAATTGCAAGTTTAGTAATTCTGTTTTCTTCCCGCTGAGTGGAAGGTGTCATTAGCTGCTGTATTTAGAGCCACAGAAAAGGTTCTTGGAGCAATCCCCAGCTCTCTCTGAACCAGGTGGCTGATGACCACGGGAGCTCTCTGCAGTTGGGGACCTTCACCTTCATCCTCTTGCGGTCACCACTTCCATTTCAAAGTGAAACGGGGCAAGTGGCATGATGTGAAGAGAAACCCTTCAGGCTACGTAGTCCTCCTCCAGGCTGAAATTCACCCCCACATCAGAGCCACTTTAAAGTCCCTGTAACTGAATAAATCACTCTCGGGTGCTTTTAACCCAAGAATAGCTTTCCTTCTGGGAGAGGATTTCTCCTCTAGGCTGGTCTCTGTGGAGCACACATTGAACCAAATCCTCATTTCTGAAGATTAATATAACAATTCCTTGAATCATCTTCCTACTGTGAGCTCTGGAGGGAAGCACGAAGGCCTTGGAAATGTCCTGCCATCACACACACACACGCACCTGGGCTGCAGTGTTGGCAACGACCCTACACGCTTTTGAGATCATCAGCGTGAGGAGACCCTGATGCTTATGGAAAGGTGCCCATCCACCGCGAACGCTCTCGCTGGCTTTGCTGGCAGCACCATGTGATGGTGAGGAGGAACAGCAGAGCAACCGTTGTGTTTGCTCAGTGGGATTTCAGATAAAGAAAGACACAAATCCAGAGCTGTAGGTGGTCTCCATCATGCATGCAATGAGGAGGGGAAAGAGAACGTGAGGGATTGCCCCTTTCACGTGGCGACGGAGCATGGGAACACCCCGCTGTTTCCAGATTTGTTTGGGATGGTTGAAATGAAGACCACCTACATGGCCTGGGAAATCTGTGCAAAGGTTCATTATTTAGAAGATGGCTGTCCAGAGGCAGATTGCCTGGAATCCATTAAAGGGCAAAATCCCAGCTCCCTCTGGCAGGCGCCTGGCACAGGCCTGTTCCACTGACACAAAAGGAGCAAAAAAAAAATCACTTTCATTTCTAATTAATCTTCTGGTACATAATACTTTTAATTAGAAAAAAAATAAATCTGCAGGCTCTTTGAGAGAGGGAGGAAGGAGCCAAAAGGGAGGCAGCAAGCTCTGGCATCCTGGCTGCTGTTCAGGCTTCGTCCTCTTTACATCTGCTGGAGCAGGTGAACTCACAGCCTGCTGCTCCGCTCCCCACAATGCAACTCAAGTTGCCCCATAACACTTCAGTGGGCTGCTCTGCAGATGAGGAACGGGACCACATGTCTACAGAATGGGCTACTTAACCCGGAAAACAAAACCCAGGTGAACAGAAGCAGAGAGGAACATGTTTGAAAGACGCCCTGGACAGATACGAAGCAGACTCTTGGACAAAACAAGGACAAGACAAGCAGAAAGGCCCAGGGACAAGGAGGTCCAAACCATATGTTCTCTCTTCAAAATTATAACCAAAAAGTTCATTCCCCAACCCCAAATTTCCTAGCCCTTCTTTCTCTCCTTCTAACGTCTCTCTTCTCTGCATTCATTATTAATGCCACTGGGGGTACAGATTTGCACTTTGGTTTCTGAAAAATTAATTCAATGATTAAAATTTCAGTCCCTGAGTGATGGAAGCAGCTCAGGCAAGCTGGAGATGCCCCTTTGCAGTTTTGAAAGGCTTTGGTGTGCTGCCCGCTTACCCCCTGCATGAGAAGCCTCCCTGGAGACCCAGCTTAAGGGAGAAAATGCAGTAGGAAAACGTGGGTTTAAGTTGATCCAGTTTGGCTTTTGTGGAGAAGCCACACCAATTTAATACTTTATCGATGCTCAGTTCAGTGCAGAGAGCAGATCCCAGGCTCTTCCAAGGCTCAAGTACTCATGGCTCTCTACACGATCCTCTGGGTAAGGGAGACCCTCCAAATTAATGTAAATATTAACCAACACACTGCGTCTGTCACTCACTGCCAAACTGACTGTTGGCTAGGAGAATTCCAGTGTGGCTAATGGCATTTTCTGTGATACTGCACTTACAATGAAAGATCAGCAGAGAACAGCCCTTGGAGAAAGATACCTCCTCACCTCACAGAACATCTCTTTTCTCACCTGCACCCAGACCAACCAGCAGAAGGGCAAGAGCCAAGGAACACATGAACTGGTGAGGAAAGGGTGCTGGGTCACACAGAACCCACTCCTGGGAGCAATTTCACCCCATCCCAGAAGAGGAGAGACCACCACTGCAAATGCAGCATCCGCTCAGGAGGGTCATTTCCTGGGCTGCAGCGGAGCTGCCCTTACATCAGCTGCACATCAAAGGACAAAGCAGGCAAAAAGCCCGTGCAATCCTGCACCACAATTATTGGCATTGTTGTTTTTAGTTACTTAAAACAAATATGAGAGGGCAATCACGAGCTCTGAGTAGCACATGAAGCTGAGGAATCTCAGAACCCTTCTCTAGATTTAGATAAGGAAGAGCTGGATTTAAACCGACAGCATTCCCAAGACTGCCTTTTCCATGGCACTTTACTGGGTAAAACCCAACTAAACCTGGAAGCAGAATAAAGAGTGCAAACTCCTCCATCCATCCTTGGGAAGCAGCATCCTTCCTTCCACTCACATCCCAGCATCATCATGGGAACTCAGAGCAGCACTGACAAGGTGCTTAGAACTTCTAGAAAACGATATGGGTGTGTTCTGTGTGACTTGGTCTGGGTGATCCTGCTCCGGCAGGGGGATTGGACTAGGTGATCTTTCGAGGTCCCTTCCAAATCCTAATGATTCTATGACTCTTGTGCTGCTGTTCTGGGGATGAGAAAGGGACAAACAGGGATGGGAACTGCTGTGAGGAACTCTGCCAAAATCCTCTGTAGGCAGGAAAAGAGCAAAGCTCTGAAACTGAGAACTGATTTCTCTCCAAAGCAACAGGATTAGTGACAGCCCATGTTGCACTTCACTGGGGCCGTGACAACAACCGAACGCTCACTGCAAGCCAACTCCTGGATTCAGACACCGTGTGTGTTTGCTCCTGAAATATTTTATCAAAGCAAAGTCTCTAAAAATTCTGCTAAATTGTGAATTTGAAGGTAAAACCTCTTCGCTGGCTCCGTAAGAACCCACGCTGAGTCTATCACCAGCACGCCGGTACCAGGAACAAAAAGCGACACGCAAAACCTACTTTTTACCACACTCAAACTTTGCAGGGTCAATGCACAGAACATTGGTTGCTTGGAAAACCTGCTGCTTTTCTTCCTCAAGATGTGGCTTTGTGGAGGTTTCAGAACTTGTGGGCTTTTATGTGCTGTTCAACTCTTGAAGTTATTCTGAGCCAACAGCCTTTAGCACCATGGTTCTGTGTCTAGAGGACAGACAGAGCATCACTGCACACAGGGTGAGCTCCCTCGCTTGCTTTCATGTGCCAGCCTTCCCACCTCGGGACACAGTCATCCTGCTCCTACAGAGTCCAGGAGGTTTTACTGAACCCATGGCAATTACATTTCCCTTTCTGAAAGGCTCTGGAGCAGGATCCATCCCACCTCACAGCAGCGCTGACTCCAGCCTCGTGACACCAGCACACCTCAGAGATGACGTGCTGGGGCCTCAGCCCTGACGCTTCCGAGAGGAGCAAAGAGGAAATGGAAATGCTGGAACAAGCACTTTGGCACAGCTTCTTGGCTGGGCTAAAGGTTTATTCCTGGGATGCTGCTTTCCTGCAGACTAAGGAAAATTAAATTTAGCACTTTGCAAATAAATAGGTTAAGGCTGAAAGGACACTATTTAGGAATTTACTGCTTACAGCAGCCTACTGAGATTATAGATCCATCACCGTCTATTACCTTGCTAGTTACTGCTTCCACTCTGTCCATCTTCCCTGCTTACAGAGTGGTCCTTTCATCAGGTCTTTTTCTGTTCCAACTCGAAACTGTCATCATTCTAATGGAATTACATGAAGAAAAACAACTTTGGGCTGCAGTGCCTCTTGCCAAAACCCAAGGACATCTCCTGTGCTTTCCCAGGACGACGCGGCGAGATTCTTGCCTGACAGAGACACGCACAGATGTCTGACAGCCTCCCGAGAAACACAGCGACGGGCAGCTGTTGACACACATGCCCAAACCTCTGGGCCTCCACACAACTGTCAGCTGGGCTCTTGCAACACCAGAAACACAGGAGCTTCCACAGGGACTGGCAAACTGACAGCTGACTGGTAACTCCTGCTGCAGATTCATCGTAGCAACATCGCACATGGCACGAGAACTGAACGTGCTGACACGGTGATAAATCCCCACCTTGTGCTGTGTGAACCTCTTCCACGACCTGCTTCATATAAAAATCATCTGCACACAGTCCCCTCTCCTGAGCCGGATACAGCCAGAAATGCAAAGTGACAGCCAGCACATGAAACGCTCTCCAGAGCCTTCCAGTAAGACAGACAAACCCTCCAGTTTAAGGCTGAAATTTATGTCAGCTCCCCAGAACACGGCTGAGATAGATCCACTGCTACCAGCTACCTGCTTTACCTGGAATGGAATACAGATTAGGGACAAATTTAAATTTTCAAGCCTTGGTTTGATATATTCCCCCTCAAGATAGAGGCAGACAGGTTTGTCTTCTTCTAGGAGCTAAAGATGCCATCAAAAGATAATCCTGGGAGTTATCGAAGCTGGAGGTCATCCTCAGCTCTCAGATTCCCTGCTTCCCACCGTGGAGGAGAACGCAGCAGTGTGATTTTAGCTATGAATCCACAGAAGATAGATTTCACATAAAATACCTTTCTGCACGTCTTCCTCAAAGGATGTTCTCGTGCACTTGCCAAAAAATAAAATACATTAAATCCAAAGTCCTGAAATAGCGCTAAGGTAGCTGCGCTCACCGCCAGCGTTCACATGGGGCAGAATGAATGTTTTCTGTGTGTGGAGTTAGGATGATTCATGTACTTGTTCGCTGGAAGCAAATGTGAGAACGGGATGGGTTTTTCATCATTGCCACGTCTATGAATAAAGACACTTGATGTATTATTAAATCCCAACATTAATCTGTATCCACGTTAACTATTAACTCCTTATGCGTAGAGAGCGTAAAGAGCTGAGCTGCAAAACCTGTTGTTGTGGAGTACAGGGCAGGACTCCATAATCCCCACTGCCAGGCCCCAAAACTGAGCTCTCCAGAAGGACTTTTAGGGCAGCTCCACAGATAGGGCGCTGTGGCAAGGCCAGCAGCAGTGATGGATTCATCCTGCAACACTGACGGGATGTCTTTGGTTGGAAAAAAGGAGACTGAGGGGTGACCCCATTAATATTGATAATTATGTGAAGGGTGGGTGTCAGGAGGACGGAGCCAGGCTCTGCTCAGAGGCACCCAATGACAGGACAAGGGGCAATGGGTGTGAGTTGGAACATAGGAGGTTCCATATCAATATGAGAAGGAACTTCTTCATGGTGAGGATGACAGAGCACTGGAAGGGGCTGCCCAGGGCAGTTGTGGAGTTTCCTTGTCCGGAGACATTTAAAACCCACCTGCCCATGTTTCTGTGTGACTTGGTCTAGGTGATCGTGCTGTGGTGGGGAGCTTGGACTGGATGATGTTTCGAAGTCCCTTCCAATCCCTAATGTTCTGTGATTCTGTGTTATGACCTGAAGAGCCCACATAGTTGTGCTTAAGGCTCCCTGGTGCTGTGAAGTGCATGAAATCTTCACACAATGCCATGCCAGAGTGCTTGAGGTGCTTCAAAGCCTCTCCAGCAATACCTGCCCTCAAGCAGAGGTGGGATGCAGCAGAGGTGGGACGCCCTGCAGCAAAGCAGCAGGAACACTCACAGCTGTATTTTTTTTTGCTTTCCTACAAGCAGTTTCTCAAAAAGAAAATGTAAGAGACCTCTGTTTAGTAAAGGTTTCAGGGAACACCCAAGCACAGCAGAGACTGCGATCCCATGGAAGAGAGGTGCCTAACAAGCTTTGAAATACAGGTTCTTATCTTAAACTGGCAAGCCAGTTTTAGAGAAAGCCCATTAACTGGTTTATGCAACACTAAGTTCATGTGCAAGAGCCATGCAGTAATTGAGCTTTTGAAGCGTGGAAGCAACACAAAGATGACAGAGGGGCATAGAGCTGTGAGATCCTGGCTCCAGACTCAACCTTGATGGTGGTGCTTAGGTTGCCAAAGCAGACCTGTGACCATGACACCCCTTTCTCTTATCCTTGCTATCTCTGCCGATGCACCTGCCAAACCCTGTGAGAAAGGACCAACCACCTCGTTATCCAGACTAAAGTTAGGCTGCAAACATTTCAAATCCTACAGCACAAGCATTTATATTCACGACAAATACAGGAAGGGGCCTTTATAGGAGCCCAGAACCACTCTCAGATGGAAACAACAGATGTTTCAAGACCATACCTGCATGGGATTCCTCTGTGGTGTTTCTGTATTTGAGAACAGGCTTTATGCACACAAACTCACACCCTCAATTAGGAAATCTTTTGCCCCAGTCAAGCATGGGTAGGAGCTATAATTCTCAAAGCAAGAGATAAGTCCTAATTATATTTGTATTTAAATGACGTGCTGCTTACTTGAGAAAAAGCAGCAGTGATGCCACTCACTCTCACTGGTGGCTTTGTGCAGGCTGAGTTGGGCTGCTATGGGGAATCACATGGTGGGCCCCTCGGTTGTTCTGGGCCCCTCAATTCAGTTCTGGGCTCCTCAGTTCAAAAAGGACATAGAACTGCTGGAGGGAGTCCAGCGCAGAGCCACAGAGATGATGGAGTAGGTAGAACATCTCCCTTACGAGGAAAGGCTGGGTCTCCAGCTTGGAGAAACGGAGACTGAGGGGTGACCTCATTAATGTTGATAAATACATGAAGGGTGGTGTCAGGAGGATGGAGCCAGGCTCTGCTCAGTGGCATCTAATGATAGGACAAGGGGCAATGGGTGTAAGCTGGAACAGAGGAGGCTCCACGCAAATATGAGAAGGAACTTCTTCATGGTGAGGGTGACGGAGCACTGGAACCACCTGCCCAGGGGGGTTGTGAAGCCTCCTTCTCTGGAGATGTTTCTGTGCGACTTGGTCTAGGTGATCCTGCTGTGCCAAGGGAATTGGACTAGATGATCTTTTGAGGTCCCTTCCAATCCCTAATGTTCTGTGATTCTGTGAGGGTGCTTTGCTGGATGTTCCCAACTGCATCTCACCTCAGAGCTGTTTCCAGGAGCTAACTGCTTTTCCTAGAAGTCCTCCCACAAACCTGTTCCTGGAACTCACAGGGAAAAGGAGGAGGAGTGGTCTAAACGTCACCTTGCGGTCCCTGGGCAATGCTCCAGCTGCGTGCCCTCTGCACCACCAATCACCTCTCACAGCCAGATAAAGAGAGGCTTCAGGGATGTCCATGTGGGGCCACAAGTGGAGGGAAGGGTCATAGCTGAAGCTCCTGACACCATTTGCCACACAGAGGATGGTGTCAAGACAGCCTGCTGCCCTTTGAGCAGACCACTAGCACAGAATTGACTCAAGGCAGGAGACAACCTCTCCCCTCTGCCTTGTATCCACAGACAGATGAATAATGGAGCACCGGGAGCAACCAGAGAAGGCGGCTGAGATGCAGGGCACCCAGAAACTCTGCAAAAGGATAAAAACCTCCAGCAATTTCCACACCTTTTCATGTGCAGCTTTGAACATAATCCTACACGAGGAACGAGGGGGGTTGTGGTTCGCTGACACGGCTCTGCCTATTCTGCAAATTCACAACAGAGCAGCCAGGGAGAGCAACAAGCATGCATCAAAAGCTGCTTTGCAAAACACCCATCTCGTGTGTGCAGCAGCGAGGACTTGGTGTTCTCCCATCACCCAGACTCTCCAGCATTGCCTTTTCCTTTCAGAGTGTCGCACACACACACACACTAAACCAGAGCAGCTTTCAAAACTACCAGAGACCCACAGAAATAAACAAGTTAAATAAAGAGATTTAATGTCATTGGAAGGTTTTGACAGAAAAGGAAAGGATTGGCCATGCCACCCCAGCCCATTCTGGCTGCATAGTGTCTCAGGGACAATTTGCTGCAGCCATTCAGGTATAACAAAAGCAGTCTGTACCAGTTACATCTCCAACCTATTCACACGCAGCTTCCCCATCACATAGTGTTTTGAAAAGCTTCTCAAACCCCCATGCAAGTCCATGAATGGCAATATCCTGCACCCAGGTGAGAGGTATGGAGGAAAACAAAAGGTCAAGGAACCTGCAGCCAGGCCACACCGCAATGTAGCGGCAGAGATGGGAACAAGAATCCAGAAGGGGTTTTGCTTATGTCCCTTCTGCTTTAGCCATTATTTAATGCTGTCTTCACCTCATGGTGCATAAACAGAGTCCTCTCAGCCCACACAGTCCTTTGTAAGCTGTTCAAATACAGCAGCGGGTGACACAGACATCCTCTCCCAAGACCTCCCATTGGAAGACTGGGCATAGCCAGCGACAACAATGAGTTGCCTTCAGCAAACGACAATCAGGCAGGTGCTGGGAACATGACAGTGGTGGGGAAGAGAGCAGAGAAGTCAGTCAGGATCTGCTCTGGCTCCCGCTAACTTATGCTGAAACAGCAGCATTTTTTTGTGCTATCTGAGGCACAGGGTTGTGCAGGGCTACCTGGCTACCTGACTCTGCTATTGGGCATGAGGATGGAGCCAGTAGCTGCCTAGTTTGGGGCATGACTTGCCTACACCACACACTCCACCCGGGCCAGTCCAGTCTGGATGCTCTGTTTTATTGAAACTCTCATCAGTGACCTGAGCTCCGTGTTGGTGCATGTGACTGTCCCTAGACTGTAGGAAAAGGGGATTCAGAAGGATCATAGGATCATAGGATGTTAGGGGTTGGAAGGGACCCAAGAGATCATCGAGTCCAACCCCCCTGCTGGAGCA
>JAOXOE010027597.1:0-18011 GCA_028565055.1 Phoeniculus purpureus | reverse complement strand
ACTGCCCCTTGTCCTATCACTAGATGACATTGAGAAGAGCCTGGCTCCATCCTCCTGACACCCACCCCTCACATATTGATAGACATTAATGAGGTCACACCTCAGTCTCCTCCAAGCTCAAGAGACCCAGCTCCCTCAGCCTTTTCTCATCAGGGAGGTGTTCTACTTCCTTCATCATCTTTGTTGCTCTACAGTGGAATCCGTTGTTAAAATCTGAGCCTTACACCTACAACTAGCCTTGTCAGAGCATCTGAGCCAGTTGCCGTGAGAGGCAACACAAAGGATCACATTTGTACATGAGAACACAAAATACGTTAGCAGGGCGCAGTGACCAGATCTGGAAGAAGATTCACATCATTTATTCTCTTTGCTCTTTCAAGCAGGCAAAAAGCTCAAATACACCGAGGGTTTCTGAGGGGGATGCAGTTTGTTTGTCGCTGTTCATCAGCAACACGACAGAACCCAGCAAACTGGCAAGAATGACAGAGCCTTCTGATTGTAATGCTTACATAATACACACTGCTTTGCAAAGAAATTGCCTGAATACATCTTGATTGAGCAATACCTAAATGATTTTTAACCCTCTAAACACTAGTCAGGGCTGTTTGAGTATTTCCATCAACATATCAGCCGCGTTTCTGTCTAAACCTGCACTTAGTGTTCTCTATGGAAGCTGGAAGGCAGTTGTGCTTTCCATCGATGAACAGTGAGCCTGAGCACCTACATTGACTCACAGCAAAGCCATAACCCTGTTTGATATCATGGTGAAGACAAAACATACCTTCAGAGCTCTACTGCCAAACACCTCCCGTCAGAATCGTGTAGCAAAGAGAGTAATCTCATTTGCCTTCCTATGCCTTGAGTTAGATCAGACTCAGAAGCCAAATGAAGGCAGGGTGCGTCGTATCCAGTGGGCATTCAGTCACTCAAAAGCATATTTGCATTGACCAAAGACTGTGGACCTCATACCATGACTTAGACTTGCCAAGAGAGGAAAAAACAAAGAATCACAGAAGTATTGAGGCTGGAAAAGCCCTCCTGGCTTCCTGCAACCAGCTCGACGGTACTGACAGCCTTAGAAATGTGGGAACATGCACAAATAGCTCTGGGACTATTATTCATCCAGCACCTGCTGGTCTTTTCCTCATAAATCTTATGAGAAAGACTGAAAGAGCTGGGGCTCTTTAGTTTGGAGAAGAAGAGGCTGAGAGGAGACCTCATCACTCTCTACAACCACCTGAAAGGACGATGTGGAGTGGTTGATGCTGGAATCTTCTCACAAGCAATTAGTGATAGAACAAGAGGGAATGGGTTCAAGTTACAACAGGGTAGGTTTAGACTAGATATTAGGAAGAATTTTTCACAGCAAGGGTGGTCAGGCACTGGAATGGGCTTCCCAGGGAGGTGGTTGAGTCGCCAACCCTTGATGTGTTTAAAGATGGTTTGGATGAGGTGTTGAGGGATCTAGTTTAGGGGTGAACTTGTAAGGTAGGGGAGATGGTTAGACTCGATGACCCCAGAGGTCTTCTCCAACCAGGGTGATTCTGTGGTTCTGTGCCCTCTACTAAACACTCCTGTGGTTTGCTGAGCAGTGTTTGCAAGATGTGATGGCACAGAAGCCCCGAGTTCTGAATTTGATTTCCATTTGGTCTGATTTTGCTCTACATATTCTCATGGCAGCTGGGCTGTCTCTGTTCCAGTTAACGTCATAATCCACAGCTGAATGAGTATTCTTCCTAGTTGACAAAGCTAATGCAAGACTAACTATCACACCAGTTCATACATCAGGAAACCTTATAACTCTGTTGATAAACAAAATGAGTTTTCAGCAAGACACTCTGCCTTGGTCTCACAGCTGAAGCACGAGGAATGCATCTTTTTTATTGCGTGCGTCTCACAGCAGTGATGTGAAATCAGTAATTACAATCCATGTAGCTCCTAAAACCCCAGCGAGCTGTGGAGGGACACTATTAACAGTCATTTAAATTAACTGTCTTCTTGTGCAAGCAAAA
This sequence comes from Phoeniculus purpureus, assembly GCA_028565055.1. Taxonomy (NCBI): domain Eukaryota; kingdom Metazoa; phylum Chordata; class Aves; order Bucerotiformes; family Phoeniculidae; genus Phoeniculus; species Phoeniculus purpureus. Next base: position 15,999 of record JAOXOE010027597.1, on the reverse strand, counting down.
TCTCACAGCTTACGGAAACAACAAGTAGAAACAAGATCTCAGGCCAAAGAAGACAGTAGGAATCGTATGATTGGAAAATAGTTGCGATGTGACAATGCTCCTGTTTTGTCCTCTGCAACCACGTTTTCAAAGTGTGTTTTAGCCCTTAAGAGTTCACAGAATCACAGAATCATTAGGGATTGGAAGGGACCTCAAAAGATCATCCGGTCCAATCCCCCCAGCCACAGCAGCATCACCTAGACCAAGTCACACAGGAACGCATCCACAACCCCCCTGGGCAGCCTGTCCCAGTGCTCTGTCACCCTTACTGGGAAGAAGTTCCTTCTCATATTGATGTGGAACCTCCTATGTTCCAGCTCACACTCACTGCCCTTTGACCTATCACTGGGTGCCCCTGAGCAGAGCCTGGCTCCATCCTCCTGACACCCACCCTTCACGTATTTATAGACATTAATGAGGTCAGCCTCAGTCTCCTCCAAGCTCAAGAGACCCAGCTCCCTCAGCCTCTCCTCATAAGGGAGGTGCGTACATATGGAACCTCCTATGTTCCATCTTATGGGGATCTCAAATGTCAACTGTTTTGCCAGCTGCTTTTCTGAACAATGAATCCTGGGTGCAGTTTACTGTATCACATCTTGGGATGAAACTTGCACCCTCTGCCCGTTGTCCTATCACCAGATGACATTGAGAAGAGCCTGGCTCCATCCTCCTGACACCTACCCCTCACGTATTTATAGACATTAGTGAGGTCACCCCTCAGTCAGGGAACCCCAGTATTTCTGTAGAGGCACTCATATATCGAACGCATTTTGCGTCAGATCCAGGGAGAAAAAACATCCCACATGTTCCTGTTTTCTAGTAGCATAAATCATTCGTGTTCAGGCTGCCTCCCTGGAGGTGTTCAAGGCCAGATTGGATGAGGCTTTGAGCCAGCTGTTCTAGTCAAGAGGCATTGCTGCTCATGGCAGGGAGGTTGGATTAGATGGTCTCTGAGGTCCCTTCCAACCCGAGCCATTCTATGATCCTGTGATACTGTCCAAGTGCCGAGCACGTAGGGGTGTCCATGCATCCCCTACGCACGTGATGCACAGATGCAGCAGCAAGTGCTGCACGAACACCCAGCAGAGAGGGGGCCCTTTGGCACGCTGTCCCAGGAATTCCTCAACTACAACATCTTTAAATGGAAAAAAAAAAACCCACGTTGTGTCACTGACTTCTGACAGAATCTGTTTACTGAGCTGCCATGAGTAGAGCATCACTGAAGTCCAAGGAAGGACAAAAACTACACAAGCTTAAGGCATTCCCTCTTTCCCTTTTTTTAACACAAGTTCAGCAGAGGGAGGGAAGACCGTACCAGGAGTGACTGAATGAAGACAAGCCAGGCTGACCTGGCCTTCAGAAGCTCGGAGTACTTAAAGTGTGGCAGCTGCATCGATTTCCTACATCTACCACACTGTATATCTTCTACCCTGACAAACAGGAGACCGGGCTGGTTCATGAGGGCCATTATTTGCATGTTAGGTTTATTGGCTTCCTCCACTACAGCTTCTGTCAGTAGTGCTCTGCAAAGATCTTTTCACTGTGTGTTCTTCTCCCTGTTGTGTTCTCCACGTGAAAGGCTGGACATGGTAATTACAGCTACCAGACGTTTAAAACCCACCTGGATGTGTTCCTGTGCAACTTGGTCTAGGTGATCCTGCTGTGGCAGGGGGATTGGTCTGGATGATCTTTCGAGGTCCCTTCCAATCCCTTATGATTCTATGACAGAAAGTTTTCAGCCTTCCAAACCCAAACTTTTCAGCAGAAAACACAAATCAGACTTACAGATTGTGCTCAGCTTCTAAAGCAGAACACCACGTCCCACTCATGCCTCACTCCCTCTTGACTGGGTAGCCCAGAGTGTTTGAGAAAGTAGCACAAATTTCCTGACTGTGCTGTGGGTGTCTTCCTTCAGCACTCGCTCCCCTCCTATGAGCCAGGGTGCCCTTCCCAGCTTCTCTGCATTCAGAAAAGTTTTTTAAAATCACACTCAGAGCAGAGAGTACCTGGCAGTACTGGTTGACAGCTGGCTGGACAGGAGCCAGCAGGGTACCCAGGGGGCCCAGAAGGCAAATGGCATCCTGGCTTGCATCAGCAGTAGTGTCGTCAGCAGAACTAGGGATGTCATTCTCCCTCTGTACTGGGCGCTTGTGAGGCATCCCCTTGAGTGGGCCCCTCACTTCAAGAAAGAGATGCAGGAGCTGGAACACGTGCACAAGAGCAGTGAGGCTGGGGAAGGGACTGGAGGAAAGGCTAATGAGGAGAGGCTGAGGGAGCTGGGGATGTGCATCCTGGAGGAGACTCAAGGGGGAGACTTTCTCCCTCTCTCCAGCTCCCTGAAGGGAGGTTGTAGTCAGGTGGGGTTCAGGCTCTTCTCTCAGGAAACTGGTGACAGGACAAGATGGCAGGGCCTGAAGCTACCAGGGGAGAGTTAGGTTGGATGTTAGGAAGCCCTTCCTCATGGCAAGGGGGATCAGACAGTGGAATGGACTGTGGAGTCCCCATCCCTGGAGGTGTTCAAGGACAGCCTGGCTGTTAGGTCTTGGGTAGGGCTGGATGGCCTCAGAATGCTTTTCCAGCCTCAGTAATTCCAGGATTCTGTGAGATTACCAGAGACTCACAAAGGCAGTGCCCCATCTTGTCCTCAGGAGTACTCCTGTGAGGGCTGGAAAGGCAGCATTCACAGCCTCTCCACCAGAACTCCAGACTCTGTTGCATAGGCAATCTGGGTTAACCTTTCCGCATTAACTTTCCTGATGTTGGATTTCCTTGGCATTATCTTCCAAATTCTGGAAAATGTACTCTTACTGTTTTTAGCACTTTGCTTAGTACAAAACACACTCCGTGTTTTTGGCTCTGTGGTCCCAAGAGGTGGTGCCTTTAGAACAAAGGGCTATAAAAATGAGTATCCAGCTTCTTAAGCAGCAGAGCCAAGCAGTGTCTCTCTAGCTGCGCTGTGGAGCAGCTCGCAGCTGGAGTACATAAAGTTCTCTGTCAGATTTTACTTTGCCCCTCAATGCTGAGGAAATCTCCTCAGGTGTTTGCAGCTGAAGCCGTTCTTTCTCGGTAACTCACGGCTTTGGAAGGTCAGCAGTAATTTTAATTTGGTTTATTACAAAGGTATTGGTGTCCCTTCTGCATTGAGAGAGCTTTGTGCTGAAGTCCCTCAGGCGTTTGGACTGGACCTGGATCCTGAGTTACGATTTACACTAATTTAAACCTCTTCAGAGTTAAAGGAGAAGGTAATGTGGCAGACATGGGTTTCTAAAGGCCCTTTCTCATTCATGAGGGGTAAGATGGGTTTGCAGAGAGCAAATCAGCCTTCATCTAACTAACTAACAAGACCATCTGTGAGTTAGTCCCAGGCTGAAGGTGTGGTTTATTTGATCATGAGTGCATCTGTGGGTACCTGTAAGCACAAAGTCTCCAAAACTTACCTGTCCTGTCTATGATGGAATGCTGTCAATGCCAGTTATCCTACACTGATGGCTTTGAGACTTAGAGAGAAGCCATTTGGCTGTGGAGCAGTTGCTTTGTTAATACTGGTCTCTGAGGCCAGTCCAGGCTGGTGCGTGTCGAGCTCAGTGCTGTTCTCTGCTATCCCACATCCTCTGTCCTGACTGAAGCTCTCAGAGGGGATTGTTTGCGCTAAAAGGCACAACTACAAATGAATTAAAATTAGGATCTACCTTCCCCCCAACTGACACTTCACTCTCAGGGCTCTAACTTTCTTTTTTCTCATTTAAATGGGTCCAGCTAGTGGCAATTTGCACCAGTAGGTTTTCTAACCAGTTTCACAAAGCGAGTCAGTCACGCAGCATGGGGGGAGCTTGGTTGCCTTTTCATGGGGAATGACATGGCATCTTCCCCATGGTTGTCTGCGTGCAATAGAGGCACAGGGGCTATGCACTGTTTCAGTCAGTGCCTCACCGCCTGTCCCTGGGCACAGAGAAGTGCAGATCTAGCAGACCCATCACTAAGATATATGAAGCCTTTTGTGGTCATTCTCTTGTGCACAGGAGGGCCACTGACAGCCTTTGAAACATGCGGAGCGATGCAGTTTCCTTGTGTCAACTTCCTCTCTCAACTGGAAGTGAGCTGCTTCTGTACAGACCTGTAGGCAGGGGAGCAGCAGTCGCTTGGTGTCAGGGCACACTAATCCCAGTACAAAAGAAGAGGATGGCTGGCGGGCTGCTCTGCTGTTAAAGAGTGGGGGTTTTCCTTAGGTCTGTAACTGGTTGAAAGAATTGTGAGATTTACTTTTGTTCCCCACCCTTTTAGGATCAGAAAGGTAGATGTCTGAGTGAATGTAGTGAACCACCCTTCTAGCTTGATGCTCGGGATTTACTTTCTCCCCAGGCATAGCAGCATTCAGAATCAATGGCGCTTTCTTTCCTCTGCATTACAAGGACGTTGGCAGAGAGCTGCCAGGGGCATGCTGGCAGATCCCTGACCAGTGTCAGTGCTTGGAGTGTGGGCTTTTAGCTTCTTGGTGGTCGACGTGCTTGACTGAAGTTGTTGGACTCAGCATAGAGGTCAGAGTGCGGGACTGAAAGTGTCTGTGTCAGGCAGGAAGTCAGACAAGGAGAACTGCTGCCCTTAAACCATAAAAATAACTGCAGACAGTCAATACCTTAGCCAGGTAGCCTGGTCTCATGCCAGCAGTCTGCGCACGGATAGTAACTGCTGATTCCAGGAAGGATTAGAGAATGGCACAGTCTGTCATGGCAGGGGTTGAACTTTTCCTTCCCTACAAAATGTCACTGAGATGTGACTGGAGTCCTGAGATTCTGTTTATGAAAATGCTCAAGGAAATGGAAGAAAGAACAATAAAAGATATGTAAAAACAAAGAAGTTTTTACGTATCTACAAAACGTACAAGACCTAGAAGTAATCCTAAGTCATTTTGGTTTTGTGGAAGAAGTGGGGTTTTCTGTCAGTAGTCCAGCTGAATAATTTATTAAATAACTGATATGAGACTTGGCATAAAATAAATGGCTGTCGGGGACTGTAGGCCACATAGCTCCGAGCTCATCCAGCCCAGCCCAAGACCTGACATCACCACATCGGCCAGACCAGGGCCCTAAGGGCCACCGCCAGGCTGTCCTTGAACACCTCCAGGGATGGGGACTCCACCCCTGCCCTGGACAGTCCGTTCTGCTGTCTGATCCCCCTTTCCATGAGGAAGGGCTTCCTAGCATCCAACCTAACCCTCCCCTGGCAGCTTCAGGCCCTGCCCTCTCATCCTGGCACTGGTTGCCTGGGAGAAGAGCCTGACCCCCACCTCACTACAACTTCCTTTCAGGTAGTTGTAGAGTGGGAGAAGGTCCCCCCTGAGTCTCCTCTCCTCCAGGCTAAACACCCCCAGCTCCCTCAGCCTCTCCTCATCAGCCTTTCCCTCTGAAGACAGGATGAAGCATAAAAGATTGAAGACTTGGTGCTCATGATGGGGTAAAGAGCAGGTGTGAACCTGGCAAGGCCACCTCTAAGTCCACACTTGCAGTGAGGAAGGCTGCCCTGGCCTTTCCTCCCCACCTACCCTTCCTGGGCTTCCTGAGCCAGACCTGCTAAACCTCATGCAGGAACCACAAATCCACAACCACTCTTCTTCCTGGAGCAGACAGGTTCCCACAAAGGCTGCCCTCCTCATCTTAAAAAGGACTGGAGGCTGGATTGGCACTGCCTGCCAGAATGGCCCATCCTTCAGAGTGAATGATGCTGATGCTGGAAGAAGTATCAAGTAGCAGTGAAGTGAGACAGATGCCAAAGAGAATGGTGGAGGGAAAGGGACATAACTATGGGAGAGAACCTACTACTAAGAAGAGAGAAAAAGAACTATGGGAGATAACACTCTACTAAGTAGTTTTTAACAAAAACAGCTAATATCTAGTAGAGTGGTCTTCCCCCAACTCAGCTATGGACCAGCACCTGCATGAGACACCTCTGGAAACACAGTCAGCACAGCACACTCTCTTGGAACATCCCAGTTCTCCATCCACCACAGAAGACCACAGTTCATAGAATCATAGAATCATTCATAAATATCAGAAGGAACTTCTTCACAGTAAGGGTGACAGAGCACTGGAACAGGCTGCCCAGGGGCGTTGTAGAGTCTCCTTCTGTGGAGATGTTTAAGACCCGCCTGGAGATGTTCCTGTGCTACTTGGTCTAGGTGATCCTGCTCTGGCAGGGGGATTCGACTAGATCGTCTTTCAAGGTCCCTTCCAATCCCTAATGATTCTATGATACTATTCTACGATTAAGGTTGGAAAAGACCCTTTGGATCATCAAGTCCAATCACCGACCCTACTCTACAATGTCACCCACAAACCAGATCCCCCCAAACTACATCTAAGTGACTTTGAAACACATCCAGGGATGAGGACTCAACCATCAACCTGGGCAGCCCAGTCCAGTGCCTGACCACTAAGGGATGGGGAATCAACCACCATCCTGGGCAGCCCAGTCCAGTCCCTGACCACTCTCTCCAGGAAGAATTTCTTCCTGATGTCCAGTCTGACCCTCCCCTGGTGGAGCTGGAAGCCCTTCCCTCTGCTTATGTCACTACTGACCTGTGAGAAGAACCCAGCACCAGCATCTCTACAGTGTCCTTTCAGAGAGCTGTAGAGAGCAATGAGGTTTCCCTCAGCCTCCTCTTCCTCAAGTCAAACACCTCCAACTCTCTCCATCTCTCAGTCTCATCAGATTGATTCTCCAGGCCCTTCAGCAGCTTCGCTGCCCTCCTCTGCCCTCACTCCAGCCCCTCGATGTCTCCCTTGTACTGAGGTGCCCCAAACTGGACCCAGCCCTCAAGGTGTGCCCTCCCCAGTGCCAAGCTCTTTGAGCAATGCACGTTATTTCCCAATCAGGTTCCTGGTTCCCACACCAATTCCTCTTGGCTCTAGTTTTTCCGCTGCTGAGGACCCTACATTCCGTTTGCACACAACCTTGCTGTGCATTTCTTGAGGCCATCCCGGCAGTCTCCATAGCAACCCAGCCCATCGCAAGGCATGACGTTCCCGAGGTCACATCAGCAAAGTGGGACTGGTCGCCTGCTAAAGAGGGACACGGCTCGATCCAGTCCCTTTATTAAAATGCCTTTTTATGGCCTTGATTTTTGCCCGGCTTCTCTCGCGTTCAAGAAGCTGAGACTCAAACGTGAAGCACTGCCTCAGCAGTGAAGCATCAGGCAGCACTGTGGATTTCACTCCTCACTGAGGACACCCAAAGGGAAGAGAAGGTGGATGCTCATGGCTCCTGCTCTCATGCAAACAGCACTGCTGGGCTTTGGTGCTGCTGCTGCTGGGGGGAGAACCTGCACGGAACAGCAACATGTTGGCCCAGAAGGTCAATGGCATCGTGGCTTGGATCAGTGGCCAGCAGGACTAGGGATGTCATTCTTCCCCTGGACTGGGTGCTGGGGAGGCCTCCCCTCCAGTACTGGGAGCAGTGCTGAACCCTTCACTTCAAGACAGAGATTGAGGGGCTGGAGTGTGTCCAGAGGAGCAACAAGGCTGGGGAAGGGACTGGAGGGAAAGGGTGACGGAGGGAGGCTGAGAGAGCCGGGGGTGTTGAGCCTGGAGAAGAGGAGATTCAGAGGGGACCTTCTCCCTCTCTCCAGCTCCCTCCTCCTGAAGGGAGGATGGAGTAAGGTGGGGGTCAGGCTCTTCTCACGGGCAACCAGCACCAGGATGAGAGGGCAGAGCCTGAAGCTGCCAGGAGAGGGTTAGGTTGGATGTCAGGAAGCCCTTCCTCATGGAAAGGGTGATCACAGCCTGGAGTGGACTGCCCACAGTGGGCAGTGGGGGAGTCCCCATGCCTGGAGGTGTCGAAGGCCAGCCTGGCTGTGGCCCTTAGTGCCCCGGTGTGGCCACTGTGGTGATGTCAGGTGCTGGGCTGAGCTCAGAGGGCTTTTCCAGCCTCAATCATACTGTGAGTCTGTGTCCTTTCTCGTGCTTGCTACCTTGCTCAAAGGGCTTTCTGGCTTTTCATTGCCTCATGTGTGCTCAGGTTTTGCAGAAACTTGGTAGGAACTGGGTGTTTTCTTCCCTCTTCTCTTCCAACATACCGAACACATCAAAGAAGGAATGGGCTTGAAATAAAGGCAACACTGGGGGTTATTTTCTGGTTGTATTTTCCTTCTCCTTTACAAAACAGATCTCCCCCATCTGCACTTCTTCCAGATGTTGTGTGCACGACTGCAAAAGAGTGATTTCATCCTTGATTTGTTATGGGCTCCGTATTTACAATCATCATCTTGATCTATTCTGCCTTTTGGAGCTTCTTGGTGTCTACTCCTAATTGCAAAACATCAGTGTTTTTTCAGGAGGTCCCACGTTTCTTACTCCAGTTTCAAGCCAGGGTATCTTTTTTCCTGAGAGGGGGAAAGCTCATGGCTATAAAACATGTTGAAGCCTGCAACTAGAGAAACGATCCACAAAGCCCAATAACGCATTCCAGAAGTTAAAACACTCTCTTCTTGAGCTTCCCTACGTAGTCCTGGCATCATGAATGATGGCAGAGGGGCCCAGCCTGCCAGCACAGCACCCTTGGAGCATGGGATGGATGTCACATGCCCCTGTGCTGTGCCATGCTGTTCCTGCGAGCCCCACATTTCTCCTCCCCACACTACATGTGGGAGCTGGGACACATTACAGCCACCATCAAATAGAATCACAGAATGATTGAAGCTGGAGAAGCCCTCTGAGCTCAGCCAGCCCAGCCCAGCACCTAACATCACCACAGTGCCCACAATGGGGCATTAAGGGCTACAGCCAGGTTGGCCTTCAGCACCTCCAGGGATGGGGACCCCACCACTGCCCTAGGCAGTCCAGTCAAGGCTCTGATCACCCTTTTCCTGAGGAAGGGCTTCCTAACATCCAACCTAACCCTCCCTTGGGTTAGCACAACACACAGCTGGGCAGAGATCAGGGCATGAGCTCTCGCAAGAAACCCTCATGCTGGGCATGATAACCAGAAATAATGGGTGTGAGCTGGAACAGAGGAGGTTCCACATCAATATGAGAAGGACCTTCTTCCCAATGAAGGTGACAGAGCCCTGGCAGGGGCTGCCCAGGGGGGTTGTGGAGTCTCCTTCTCTGGAGATGCTTCAAACCCACCTGGCCATGTTCCTGTGCAACTGGATCTAGGGGATCCTGCTGTGGGAGGGGCATTGGACTGGATGATCTTTTGAGGTCACTTCCAACCCCTAATGCTCTGTGGTTCTGTGAAAACCCAGCTCCAACCCTTCTGCTTAGGCAGCTGAAACCAATCTGGGCTCCTCCTCTTCCTTCTGCAGGAGCTATTCGTCACAGAGCCTTTCCCAGCTCACTCTCAGCACAAGGCAGGTTCAGGCTGCTTCCAGACAAGGATCATTTTTCCCACCATTTGAACTGTCACAGCAAAGCTGAACCTAGATGAATTGATCCCTTCAGAGATCACTGGGCCTCTTTCAAGGAGCTTACGCCTGCCCCGTGTACTTTGTGCACTCGGTGAAGCACCCAGATTGACTTATTTTGCACTACTTGCACCGCAGGGAGCATGAAAACAGCCCTGGAACCCAGAGGAATTCTAACACTGAGAGGTTGCCTGCGCAGGATTTACACCCCCCTGGCACCTGAGTTGTTACATGTCTCCAGCCAGGCAGGCTGTGAAATTCAGGGGCTGAGCACGTGCAAGATAAACCTAAATAATGGGATTTTTCAAGAAAAAACCCACCAGACTGGGATTCTCCAGCTTGATTTCTGCTGCCAGAGCATCCAGGCTGCCTGGGGAGGAGAACTTTACCCTGAACCGCAGGCAGCCAAGGTGTTGGGGCTGGCTGTGCAGCGAAGCATACGCAGAGCTCAGTGTAGGAGACCCATGAGTGAAGCCAGAGAATGAAAAGGGGGTGCAGAGATAAAGGAAAAGGGGTGCTGGATTTGCTGGCACTGACCTGTGCTGAAGTGGCCTCCTACAGCTTAACCGAGCACACAGCATGAAGTCAAGAGGTGAGGAGTAGGGAGGTGATTGTCCCCCTGGACTCAGTAGTACCTTGAGTACTGGGTCCAGTTTGGGCACCTCAGAACAAGAGAGACATCGAGGGGCTGGCGTGAGGGCAGAGGAGGGCAACAAAGCTGGGGAAGGGCCTGGAGAATCAGTCTGATGAGACTGAGAGATGGAGAGAGCTGGGGCTGTTTAGTTTGATGAAGAGGAGGCTGAGGGGAGACCTCATCGCTCTCTACAGCTCTCTGAAAGGACATTGCAGAGATGTTGGTGCTGGTCTCTTCTCACAGGTCATTAGCGACAGAAGCAGAGGGAAGGGCTCCAAGCTCCACCAGGGGAGGGTTAGACTGGCCATCAGGAAGAGATTATTCCTGGAATGAGTGGTTGAGTTCCCATCCCTGGATGTGTTTAAAAGTCGCTTAGATGTGGTGTTGGGGGATCTGGTTTAGGGGTGACCTTGTAGAGTGGGGTTGACGGTTGGACTGGATGATCCTGGGGGTCTTTTCCAACCTGAATGATTATGTGATTCATAAACAGATCCACACACATCATCTCGGGGTGTTTTTAGCAAGCTTCCCCTGCTAAAGAATTAGCAGGTAAACAAAAAGCCAGTCTCTAACAACAACAGTTAATGTTAGATGGTGAAGAACAGGAGATCCTCCATGTGAAGGTCTCTGGATGTTGTTTTTTGTATTTGCAATAGGAAATTGCAACTTGGGTAGCTCCAGGAGCACAGGGCTGTGAGTTGTGTGCAATAAAAACGTGCAATTCCAAACCAGTGCATTAGGGAAACAGTCACCTGCTCAAGAGATCGTCCCACTTCAGGTGTGAGACTTCATCTTGTTCAGATTTATCCAACAGGCAGTCGCACAGGATGGCGTTCACCTTGACAAACCTGCAAAACAAGAAGAGGATTAGAAGCAGAAGGGTTTGTGTTCTCCCTCTACCTTCTGCAGCTCCCATGGAAGCAGAACAGGGCAACTTCCGCATCTCCTTACTGTTTGTTTGTTTCATCGACTAACTCGTTGGTCTTCACGTAGTTCATGATGATGCTTCTCACCTCACTGCTGGAGAGGATGCTGCCTTTTCTGAAGAGAGAGAAAAGTCCTTAAAGTTTACCTGAGCTACAGCAAAACAGATGAGATGAGGGCACAAGGAGACAAGTGAGTTGTTCAAACTCCCTGGGTTTACTTCCTCTTTTCAGTAAATCACAGTGTGGGTGGACACAATGAGCCTTAAGCAATGACAAATCCAATGCTCACCTGTGCCCGGACTCCTGAAAGAGTGGGACCATCTTTGCGGAGACCCCGTAAAGCGGGATGATTTCGGGAATGTGGTACGCTTGCTCTTTGTCTTCGCTCTTGCTGTCCTGGGCAGCAGAGGCTGGAGAAAATCCTTCAGGGACTTCAAAGGCTTTAATGCTGAAAGGAGAATGATTTGGTGCAATGGGTGTGAGCTGGAACAGAGGAGGTTCCACATCAATGTGAGAAAGAACTTCTTCCCAGTGAGGGTGACAGAGCCCTGGAAAGGGCTGTCCAGGGGGGTTGTGGAGTCTCCTTCTCTGGAGACATTTAAAACCTGCCTGGATGTGTTCCTGCATGACTTGGTCTTGGTGATCCTGCAGGGGGATTGGACTGGATGATCTTTGGAGGTCCCTTCCAATCCCTAATGTTCTGTGACTCTGTGAATTGCTGGGGCTGTGCATGAAAGGAAATCCAGTCATTAGCTGCAGTCACTGAGTTTGTCCTTGTCTGCATTTCAAAGCTACAAATAAGCAACTTAGCTCAGCTGATAGTCAACACTTTTACCCTGAGTAAAGGGGAGAAAGTTAACCTCTAGCCATTCCAAGCTTATTTGACTCCAATAATGAAAGACAACCTTTGTAGCTCCAAGGATGCCGCCCCATTCCACAGACTCACCAAGATTAAATCTAACAGCAATCTCCAACAGTGTTCTGCATGCATCAGAGATTCACAGAACATCAGGGATTGGAAGGGACCTCAAAAGATCATCCAGTCCAGTCCCCCCACCACAGCAGGATCCCCTAGATCCAGTCACACAGGAACATGGCCAAGTGGGTTTGAAACCCATATTGATCAACATTCATGGGGTCACCCCTCAGGCTCCTTGTCTCCCAGCTCCCCCAGCCTTTCCTCAGCAGGGAGATGCTCCCCTCCCTTCATTATCTCTGTGGCTCTGCACTGGACTCTCTCCAGCAACTCTGTGTCCTTCTGGAACTAAGCAACTCAGAACTGGACACAAGATGTGGTCTCAGCAGGGCAGAGTAGAGGAGCAGGAGAACCTCTCTCGATCTACTAAACACCTCCCTTCTGATCCACCCCAGGATGTTGTTGGCTTTCTTGGCCACAAGGGCACGTTGCTGGTTCATGCTCATCCTGCTGGCCACCAAAAACAACTGCTGCAGCTCAGAGGATGCCACCTCATTCCGCAGAATCACCAGGACTAAATTTAACAGCATTCTCCAGCAATCAGGTGAAAGCTGAAATGATTCTTTAGTAGTCATTGATAAAAGCCAGTTGTGGAAGAGAAGGGTAAGAACTGAGTCAGTGCAGCAGCTAGGCTCTCATTCCATTGACAGAGCTGCAGGTTCAGTGACAGCAGGGAGGAGATTGTGACATAAGGAGTCTGTGTGTGCCTGGCTCCTAATGATAAGGGCAAGGTTAGGAGAGAGAAGTTAATGGGAAAGCAGCAGAATGACTTTTTGCAATACAGAAGACTTGCTTCTATCTACAGAAGCCTTCTCCACTCCATTAGTTGCCAAGGAGATGTTACACCAGAGGAAGCCTCAGGCCCACTGGGAAATTCCAAGATAGAGCTAATGTGCTGGATGCAGAGGGAATGAGAAGCTTGTTCTTGCTGTGAGGTGACTACTAATCCTTAGAAAGACAGAAGCACTGATAATCAGATAAGCAACAGGAAAGGGTCAGGGTATTAATGTAAAGTGATGGATGGGATGGAGATCACAGTGGGGTTGGGTTGGGATGTTTCTAAGTGTGATTTGGAGATGATAACTTGGGCTTCTGATTTTGCAAAGAGCTGAGTCTGACCCTGCACAATACTCTGAGGCTGTAGTTTAATGAGTGTTTATGCAGCAGCAGTGTCACCTTTTAATTGGACTCATTGTCTAGACAGGCAAGTTCACATCAAAGCTGAGCGCTGGGATCTCTCAGCACACAGATGATCAGGGAGAGTGAGATCCGCTTGAACTGGACAGGTACAAACCCTGATGGGTTTTTAAACCTTCCTGCCTTCCTTCCCTCAACAACAACAAAGAAACCCCCACAAACTCTCAGGTCCCTGTGGAAGGGATGTGCTTTTCAGTGCCTGTGAAGAGGCTCCACGCTCCAACTCTTTTATTAGCTCCCAGTCTGGAAGCCAGAAATTTGTCACTGTTAACACTGCGACAAATTGCAATGAATTAAATCCTCCTTAACGCTTGTAAAGCTGCTTCTCTGGAAAATGTGTAACACCCACGTCGAGGACAAAGCGGCATATGCAACTCTCAGCTCATTTCACAGCTCTTTTTGATCCGAGCTCTACGGATGAGAGCAAAACTAACGAGGAAGGAAAGGTGGAAATCATGGCATTCGACTCTAAGTGTGAAGAGGAAACGGAGTTTATCTGGAGGAGAGGGAAATATGAGCAGTCCTGGACAGAAATAGGGTATAAAACCCATCTATGATTAGGAAATAGGTGCTGCTGCAGCTGCTCAGGACAGGAATTCAAGCAGAGAGCAAGTAAAAGAGCTGCAAGTAGTAGATTCACAGAATCACAGAACATCAGGGATTGGAAGGGACCTTGAAAGATCATCCAGTCCAATACTCTTGACACAGCAGGATCCCCTACATCCAGTCACAGTAAAATGTCCAGGTAGGCTTTAAATATCTCCAGACAAGGAGACTCCACAACTTCCCTGGGCAGCCCCTGCCAGGGCTCTGGCACCCTCACTGGGAACAAAATCCTTCTCACATTGATGTGGAACCTCCTCTGTTCCAGATCACACCTGCTGCCCCTTGACCTGTCACTGGGTGCCCCTGAGCAGAGCCTGGCTCCATCCTCCTCACACCCACCCTTCCCATATTGATCAACATCCATGGGATCACCCCTCAGGCTCCTTTTCCCCAGCTGAAGAGCCCCACCTCCCTCAGCCTTTCCTCATCAGGGAGATGCTCCACTCCCTTCATCATCCCTTCTTGGCCACCAGGGCCCATTGCTGGCTCATGGTCATCAATTCCTCTCCCTTTTTTTTCAACTCTTAAAAGACTACAACAATCTACGTACTCTGGGTGTTTCCAGTCCACTTCCACAATGCTCTCCACGCCTTTGTTCAGCTCCTTCACCTGTAGGATCTTCTGGTGCTGCATGCTTTGCAGGAATTTGGAGAACTGAAGGAACAGGCAGAAATGCAGAGTCAAGTCGAAGTTTTCAATTCCTGTTTGTGTGTTTCTCACTGCCCCAAAGAAAACTGCTAAATGAAAAGGTTCTTAAGAAAAACACTACCAAAAACAACCCCCTCATCACCTTTGCTTCCCTAAGCACAGCAAGTGTGAAGGAGCAGCGAGTGCCTCTGGCTTTAAAAACAGAGTAAAAGCAGATCTGCTCTTTGTTCTGTGATGGTCTCACCCAAACCTCAGCTCATAGAATCATCATGGCTGGAAAGAACCACCAGGATCATCAAATCCAGCCCTGCCTCACAGGGGTTGCTGTGATGTCTTGGGCAGCTTGTCTTTATCAGGGAGATAGGGACAACACAGTCTCCACTCTCTGCACTTTTGTTCATCGAGAAGGATTGAGGCTTAAAGCCCTCTGAGCTCATCCAGCCCAGCCCAGGACCTAACATCACCCCAGCAGCCACATCAGGGCACTAAGGGCCACACGCACGCCGGCCTTCAACACCTCCAGGGATGGGGACTCCACCACTGCCCTAGGCAGTCTATTCCAGGCTCTGATCCCACTCTTTCCCGGAGGAAGGGCTTCCTAACATCCAACCTAACCCTCCCCTGGCAGCTTCAGGCCCTGCCCTCTCATCCTGGTGCTGGTTGCCTGGGAGAAGAGCCTGATGTCCACCTGATTGCAACTTGCCTTCAGGGAGTTGGAGAAAGGGAGAAGGTCCCCAAGTCTCCTCCAGGCTAAACACCCCCAGCTCCCTCAGCCTCCCTCCATCAGCCTTTCCTTCCAGTTCTTTCCCCAGCCTCATTGCTCCTCTGGACCAGCTCCAGACCCTCAACATCTTTTTTTGAAGTGAATGGCCTAGAACTGCCCAGAGTTCAGCTTTGGAAATGGAATGGCCTCTTCTTGCAAGTCATTATTGTCCAGCAAGATGGGAACCCTTCAAGAGTTACCACAGCAGCTTAGCTGCACTCAGATCAATGCTTTTGTGACAATTAATTTCCTCCCTGGACCCCACAGCACCAGAGCACTGAGGAAAAGACATGAGCTTTTCAGAACACCCTCTAGGGCTTTTCTGTTTCTGTCTGCTTTTATTAACACCTGAACAATTTAGACTTCAAACTCTTTGTCCCTCTATTTAAATGAAGGCTAAAAAGGGAGAGAGAAATCTCACCTTCTTGTAACTCGATTTCTTGATGTCCAGTTGTTGTCCAGCAGGGCTACAAAGGGATTTTGTACAAGTTCTTTAGTTACAGGTCACCTTTCACTTCTTTGTAAATCTTACTACTTATCACAGAATCACAAAGCACTAGGGATTAGAAGGGACCTCGAAAGATCTTCTAGTCCAATTCCCCGCCACAGCAGGATCCCCTAGATCAGTCGCACAGGAACATGACCACATAGGCTTTAAATATCTCCAGACAAGGAGACTCCACAACTTCCCTGGGCAGCCCCTTCTAGGGCTCTGTCACCATCACTGTGAAGAACGTCCTTCTCACATTGATGTGGAACCTCCTCTGCTCCAGCTCACACCTGCTGCCCCTTGTCCTATCATTGGGTGCCCCT